>CM069903.1:82071612-82079112 GCA_036172215.1 Camellia granthamiana
TTCACCGCATCCACTGACAACTCAAGCCATTTATCAAGCTTTCACAACTTTTTGTCTTATTTTGCTTGTTTGTATCCATTTTGACTTCCACCATTGCATTTGAGTCATTCAAAGAGTTGCAACTAATTAGTAGGTTATTATTTAGGATTCACATGATGCATTAGAATCACTAGAATCACTAAAGACGTTATTTTGTATTAATTAGCTATACATTTGTATTATGTAAGATTTTTAGAAGATGACATATGTTTTGCTTAGTCATGAAAATTTGTGATTCAAAAATGAAATTATACACATGTTTAGTGGTAGTGTTACACATTTTTTTGTAATGTTATACATTTTTTTTATTAGAAAGTATTTGAATAAAAAATGGGGCAATAACATATCAGTATATAATTTGAAGGAAAAAAAAAATCAAATTAATGATAATTTTTACAAACTCTAATTATTAAATACATCAACTTTTCCATGTCTATGTAATTATTTTTCTAAAGTACAACTGATTTATAATTTCTCCATAAAAAATTGTGTAACAATTTTAGAAAAATGTATGACATTATTACAAAATGCGTAATTTTATTTTTGAATCACATATTATTGTAATTCTATCAAAAAATTACATAATATTTTTTATGAAAATACATAATATATTATAAAAATACATAATAGGTGTATATGATATACAAACTTCCCATATAAGGGTATATATATATATAAGAGAGACACGTAGAGAACTTTCACATGCATAGGTTACATATATAGAAGAAGTTATTTGGTGGTACTACCGGAATAGTCACTTGCTATCTTAGATGTATTGTGAGTAATAAAGAATATAAGAATTACATTTTTTTTGTGTTGGATGTTTAGAAAATAGTAAAAAACACGGTGGTTTGTATTTGACCTGGATCACGAAATAATTTTTTTATATATACGGGAAGTTACAAAGTGATTTGAGATAATAATTATCAATTCATGAAAAATTTTAAAATTTTAATTATTAATATTCATAAAATTTATCACTAATTTATAATTATTTTTACAAATACGAGGTGACATTTCCCTTAAAAAAAAAAAAAAAAAGGATTGGAGGGTGCTGTTTGAGTCTGTGGAGGCCCACCACAGGTTCTATTTCGATGATTCAAACCGTTTATTTTGTGAGGTATTTTGTGCATTTTATCAACACAAAATTAAATTGATCCGATAACTGTAATTTGTTTAATTTATTGTGTTTTTAATCAAAAAAAAATTATGATTTATTTTTAAAAATATAATTTTTTTAATTAAAAACGTGATAAATTAAACAAGTTATAATTATCAAACCGACTTAATTTTTATATAAATTAAACAAGTTATAATTACCAAACCGATTTAAATTTTATATAAATGAAATATATAAAATACCCGACAATAAGGTCAAGTTTGGCAATTCTAAAATAATCCATCTTTTTATCTTTTTATCTTTTTTTCATCACATCACCTCTCTACTTTTCTGCATATATTTTTATAAAAAGACAAAAAATACACTTATTTAAGTCATTCCAAACAACTCCTAAATAATTTGAATAATCGAAACGGCAGCGGGGGACCCACCGATCCAAACAGCGCCGAGATCCTGCTCCTATAAAAAATATTAAATAGACGTCTTCCTGCCACCTTCTTTGCACCAACACTGCGGCTTCTCTCTCAAAACTATACAACACGTACCCTCAAAACGCGCTCTACGCCAAATACCCCATAAAGCAAAAAAAACCCCTCCAAATCCACACACAGAGAGAAAGAAGAGAAATAGAGAGAGGGGATACAATCAATTCTCTTGTAATTCTAATCCTTTATTTTCTTTTCTTTTGCATTTTGATGGCAGAAGCATCATCACCTTCTGTAGGTAAGAGTGAACAAGAGAAGGACTTGACAGACTTGGATATGGCCGCAGCGGCTCAGCATCTCATGCAACTAAGCGGAGAAGAAGACGAAAAAGAAGACACCAACAATGACAAGAACAAGAACAAGACCAAGAGATCGGATTCCGAGAATCATCAGAAACAAAGTGAAGAAGTAACTTCTTCAGCCAAGATCAGAACAACACAACAGGAAGAGAGTTTCCTGCCAAAGAGACAGAGGAGGTATCGATCCATAGTTCATATATACATGGCCACCAAGCCTGTGAATGCCATACATCACAAGCAGATAAGATCTTGAGAGAAACCCTAGTTGCGGTTTCTTATGAGGCCAATTTAGTAAATTGTGTAAAATTAGTTTCAGTAACTCTCTCTTTTGTTTGAAAATCAATTACCAACTGCTTTCTTTATTTTCTCGTTATAGATTTTAACACTTGAAATGTGAAAGTGCTTCTGGGATGTTGTTGCTTTCATTTAAGAGCTTCTTTTTTTTTTTTTTCTCAGTTTGATTGAATATCATTTAAGGAAGAGAGTACATCTTTCCATCTTCAAATTCAACTTCAGCGAGAGATATTTGAGTGCAATGGTTACCCAACCATTGAGGAAGAGAGTAAAAATGGGGATTTTAAATTTTTGTAATTTGAGAGAGAGAGAGAGAGAGAGAGAGAGAGAGAGAGAGAGAGGGAGGGAGGGGAAGGGTGATGGCTGGATTGGTTGCTTATGAAAAATATATAGCTTTGATATCTTTAACATGTGTATGTTTGTGCACATATGTATTGGCGGTTACATAGATTGATTTTCCCTGAAACAAAGATCAACTGCAGTGCAGTCTACGGAAGCAATGTTTCAATTGCTCAACTGTAGTCTTTAGTGTAAAAAATATAGCTTTTCTCTTACCTAGTTCAATATGCAAAAATATCTAGAAAAAGTATTCAAAAAGTACTCTGAAAATAAATAAAAAAATATGATGTAAATTTAAGCTTGTGGTGTGGATCAATTACATCCACAATAAATTTGATCTAAATATTGTGTTTTCATGATAATTTTAGGTAAAACTTGTTCTGAATGCATAGTGAAACCTTCAACTGTTTACTGAGTAATAAAAGTATTGTTTGGACTAATAGAGTTTTTAGACATGTAAAGTAACATAATTGGTTGGGAAAGACTATGAAATGATGTGTATCATAATCATTTTATAATTATAGAAAAAAATAGTATAATTTTATATATTTTGAGTCATAATTATAAAAATAAAAATAAAAAATCATAAACAAGTACAAAAAAGTCATAACCAAATATCTCAAAATAATGTCATAACTAAAGAAGAAAATGGCGTAACTAAAAGCACATATGGTATGGGGGTTTGTATAATAGAATTGTCCTAATTTTGGTAACCTCGGCTATATTACTAGTAGTCCACAGTTGCAGTATATTAGGATTAGTCCACCCATATGATGAAAGTGTGTTTCATACAATTATTAAGTTGGTTTATACATGTATTTGGGTTAGATTCTCACAAGTAGACTATTATAAATGATCATGTGGATAATAGGATTTTCTAAGAGAAATTGAGAAAAGAAAAAAAAAAATAGAGATGTAAGGGGTCAGGATTGCAAATGAACTGAACTATTCGCTAGCTGGCTTGACTCGGCTTGTTTACTAAACGAACCGAGCCCGAATAAATTCAGCTCCTCAAGTTCTGCTCGTTTATCTTTATTTAAATTATATAATAAATATTATATATATATATATTGAATATTATATAAATAATAGCGTAAGACAGTATTTATGTATTAAATAATATAAATAATAATAATAATAATAAATCTGATTGAGCTGAACCGAACCGAGCCGAGTTCGAGCCTAGTTAGTTATCGAGCCAAACTCGAGCTCAATAAACAAGCTCGATAAGCAAACGAGCTAGGCTCAAGTTCAGCAAAGCTCACCTCAACTCATTTCTAGCCTTATAAGGGGCGAAAGAAAAAAATACCGTGAGGACACTAGCTAGGATGAGCAAGGGATCAACTACCCTTGAGCATAAGGTTTGAGTAGTAGTGTAAGTTTTGAGTGTTTTGGCCATCTCGCATGTATTCCTTATTTTATTCATATAGTGGAAACTCTCTCTCTCTCTCTTTCTCTCCCGTGGATGTAGGCAATTTGAACAGAACTACGTAAATCTGTATGTGATTATTTTTTTTCTTTGGTGTATGCGTGGGTGTGCTTTCGGTTGCGTTGATGAGATGTGATATAAATCCCAACAAGTAATACCATAGCTTAAGGTTGTAGATCCTAGACGCGGTTGGTAGAGGTGCGATTACCGCACAAGGAGGATTTGAATAGAAGAGAAAGAAATCCTAGTAATCAAAATCCAATGAAGGCAGCGCGATAGAGGTATTAATTAATTGGAATACAATGCATACTGGAGTGCACAATTAAAGGTTTGATTTTATGGCTTTGGCTTGTCAAAAGGTTATGGTCCTATGTGACAAAAAAACATAAAATCAATGATTTAGATTATTTATGTTGTGTGTGTGTGTGTGTGTGTGTGTGAGAGAGATAGAAAAATTCGAAGTGAGAGCTATTTTCAAGATTTTTCAATTATTGTAGTTTTGTTGATATGGTCAGAATTTTCAGATTCTGAATAGGTTTAAAGGGATTGAACAGATTCAAGGGCGATCAAAGGTGATTGCACGTGATCTAGGTAATCCAAGAGTAATCTGGTTCAATCAATGACGAAAAACTAACCACTAACGAGCAGTTGGTTGGCGACTTATATAGGCCCGTGGAATATGTGGTGACAAGAGGGAAGCTGCGGTCAAACATCAAATGAGTAGTACGAGTCATGGCTGAACAGTGTGAGCAATAGTTGTAGAGGATATTGGCCAAAAAACAAGACAACGGATTGTAGATTGTTCATAAAAAAGGAGCTTCATGCATAGAGAGAGAGGTCGCAACAAGAAAGTGTACAATGAGTCAGGATGCAAGTCTCCTTTCCATTGAGGTTTAATTTGTGGTAGTGGACGGTGGTTTGCATGGGCTTGAGTATGAGGACAAAAGAAGCTATGAGGGACACGTTGGACACTATTGCATAAGGTGCAAATAACATGGGTACTCAGTTCAAGGGGGTGCAATATCTTTTAGGTAAAGGTAGATTGTATCACGTAAGTCAAGACATCCAGGTTGGAAGTGCATATAACATTTACCCCATATAAGTGGAAGAAGTAATTGTTAGGATTAGTTCACCCATGTGATAAAGGTGGGTCACATACAATTATTAGGTTGGTCTATACATGTATTTGGGTTAAGATAGTAAAGTTTAGAATCTACTAGGTAACCTAGTATGTGTCAATTTGGTTTCTAATTATATAGAATTAGGATTTCCATGAGTAAACTATTATAAATAATCATGTACACTATAGGTGAATTTGAAAAACCATATTCCTGGTTGAAAACATTTTTTTTGCAAAAAACATTGCTCTCAACAAAAAAATATTTTCAAATATTTGATTGTGATTTTGAAAATAAAATGCTAGTCATTGGTGATAGTGGTGGGTGTGATCATGGTGACAGTAATGGTTATAGGTGGTGGTGGTGGTGGTGGTAGAGTTGGTGGTAATGATATAGGAGGGTAGTAATGGTAACAGCACAATAGCAAGATGATGGTGTGTAGTGATGGTGGTGGCGAATCAACAATGGGTATTGGTGGTGGTGGTGGTGGGCCATGATGGGCTTGACTCTAGGCCCATCTTGATGATTTAAGTGTAAAGCTCGTTAAGTACATCATTCCTGTAAAAAATCACGATAATCAGACATTGATAGTTACTCGATCAAATTGCATTTGTTTCAACGACAATTATGATTTTAAAATAAATCACAGACATAACTACAATCTGATTAAGTGACTATTGATATCCGATCAACGTAATTTTTTTCATAGATGATGCACTCGACGAGTTTTACATATTCATGGTTTGAATCATCAAGATGAGCCCACCGAGGGCCAACAACATCATCAATCCGTTTCCAGATTGAAGAAAAGCTATTCCCAAAAAAGGAAAGGTGTAATCTAAATTCATTTTCTTGTGTTTGGATTCTTAGAACCTAACATTTTTGTTATGCATATATATATGTACTGCCGTCGTAGTTTTATTTTATTCAATAATTTTAGGCAGGAAATTGTGTACCATATGTATTCTATCATAAATTGACATAATTTTATTATTAAATTTTATAATGTTAATTACAAAATGTATAATCTCGTTATAAATTGACATAATAAAAAATGTTATAATCAAACCACAAACTTTTATTACATGAATCATAAAATTTTGAATTTTTTGTTACGTTAATTTGTGATGAATTTATGCATTTTGTGGTTGATTTTAAAGTTATGCCAATTGTGATAAAGTGCATATGGTACACACCCTTATGCTGTGTTTGGTTGAAAGATTTGAGGAGGGATTTGGAAAGAGAAATAAAAAATATATGTAAAATATGAATAAAACATACATATATTTTACCTAATTTTACACATATTTTCCTTTTCCTTTCCAAACCCATTCCTGAATTTTCTAACCAAACACAGCGTTAGAGATTTTCCTAGGATTTAATCAATAATATAACAAAATTATAATATTTTGCTTGGTTAAGAAAATTGAAATTCTTACTAATATTCTATTCAGAAATGAATTCCCAACATGGGGGAGATTATTGATGCATACTAAGAAAAGAAATTTGATTTAATTATAAAATTGTGTCAATCTCTCCTTATTGTCCGGCATAAATTAATCAAAGAAAAATTGATAATCTCAAAACAAATAATTAAAACTTATTTGACATCTCAAAAGGTGTGCATTGTAAAATTCATTTTTTGTTGTGTGTGCTCTTTTGTGTGATTCTCCTTCCTCCAAAAAATTCATTTAATTTTTAAATTAAATTTAAGCATTTTAAAGTTCATAAATAAATAAATAAAAATTAAATTTTAAACAACCCATTACTCAAAAAATAAAATAAAATAAAAAATTTACTCAAAATTATTGTAACTTTTTTTTGAAGACAATGATTGTAGCTTTGAATACTAGCGATGACACAAATGAAATAGTTATACCCCACACACCCCGTTTCATTTTGTGTTTTGTCCATCTTGGTTTGAGGGACACCAACAAAAACAAGACCTGTTTGGTAAAGCTTATAAGTTGCTTATTTTAATTTTTAACTTAATTTGAGTTAAAATATTATGTTTAATGCAACTTAAGATAACCAACTTATAACTTAAATCAAACTATTTCTTAACTTATCTCAAAAGCTGATCAGAGAATGCTTAAATTTTTTACTTAAATGCGCAGCTGATGTAGTGGGCTAAAATTACTTAAATGCCCTCGTCAATATCCAAATATTAATTAAAAATAAAAAATTGTATCTTTCTGAAGAAAAAGAAAAAAACCAATATTAATTGAAAAATAAATATTAATTGATATTAATTATTAATAAATTCATATTGTATATTTTTATATTAATTAAAAAATAAAAAATTATATATTTCTAAAGAAAAAGAAAAAATAATATTAATTGATATTAATTAATAATAAATTAATATTACATACTT
>CM069903.1:82084112-82181353 GCA_036172215.1 Camellia granthamiana
GATTAATTGATCCTTGCTGGCACGTTCGCATTTACAAAAATACCCTTCGAAAAGCCAAAAAGCCAACATATATTTTTGCCACGCCCAATGGGACTAATTAAAATGGCTAGACGAAGACGACAAGGAGAAAATGAACGTCTGGAAGAAGGCGTAGAAGGAGAGGTAGAAATACCTAATCCAGAAGATAATGTGGTAACACATCCTGTGGAGACTCCCATGTTATCAGAACCTATGGTCGAACAGACTAGCACTTCTGGACAAGAACCATATGTTCGTAATATTGGACGAAACCAAGGAATTGGACCATTCACTGTTCCATCTACCCAGCCAACAAATCCATGGGATGGCCCGGTAGAAGCCATGGGACAACAATTAATGAACACAATGGAAATGTGGGCCACATCCTTTTTGGATCGAATGAATAACAACCAACCAACAAACACAAGACACATAGAGGAAGTTTTAAATGCCCCTCAGCAAAGATTGGCTAGAGATAAATAGCCTATGCAAGCTAATAGGCATTCTAATGGTCAAACTAGTAATCAGAACTATGAAAGATCATCACCCCAGTCTTGGTATGAACCCATTTCGAGGCCTATAGCAGGCCAAAATGCCTCAGTACTCAACAATGAAGCCACACAAGTTGGTGGATCTGGTCAAGTACAAGAAACTGGCGTGAGAATGGTTACAAATCCCATGTTCGAAGCCATACCTGGCACTAGGGGATATAATAATCCTTTGTTCGAATTTATACCCGGGGGGTTGGAGGGTTTTCCTGTAAATGGAAGGGACACAACACCTGTTCCAGCACCTTTCGCAGGCTCCTTCGCAGGACAGGCTCAAAGGGGTTACCCATACCCCCAACAGCAACCTGCACCACAGGGGCAACCAGTCCCAAATGTACCACCGTATGGACCAAGAGGACCACAAGCGCAAGTTTGCCCACCAAACCCTGTGTTTGTTCCTCCAGTAGTGGTTCAGCAAGCACAGAACATGGTCCCTAGGGACCAAATTGTTGATATTGTTAGGGAGATGTATGGACCGATGGCTCGGGGGGTCCAGACTCCTGTATACAGAAAACCATACCCAGAATGGGTAGATAGGGTCCATGAATACCCAAGAGGATTCAGAATACCAGATTTTACCCTATTCTATGGAACTGGAAATCAGTCAACAGTAGAGCATATTGCTAGATTTGCTGCTCAATGCGGTGAATTCACTAATCATGACTATATGAAACTGAGATTATTTCCAAATTCTCTAACTGGAGGAGCATTTGTATGGTACATTAACCTTACACCTGGCTCCATTCAAACTTGGCAACAAATGGAAGAGGCATTTCATGCCCAATTCTTCCAATCGGAGCCAGAGGTTTCTATGGCAGACTTGGCAAGATTGAGTCAAAGGGCTGAAGAAAAGGCTACTCAGTTTATTGCCAGATTTAAAAGGGCTCGAAATAAATGTAGAGTCATACTGCCAGAGCCATAATTTGTAAGATTGGCTCAAAATGGCTTAGAATTCAGGCTTCGAAAGAAGTTTAACTCAACTGAATTCAGAGATTTGGTCGAACTAACCTATAAAGTGTCTCGATATGAAGCATTACTAGAAGAGGAACAAGATCGAAATAATGCCTCGTACAAGACATATTATAGAGATCCAAATTATGAGATAGATGCAGCAGAGATTGTGGGCAAAGAACCTGTGATCTGTGAGGCATTAGTTCATAAGGATACAACAATTGACCAGCAGTTTAAGAAGAAAGACTTTCACAGAAAGTACTCTTTCGATTTAACAAAAGCAGATGACATTTTTGATCATTTGCTTGCAGTCAATTTCCTTAAGTTACCAAAAGGAGTAAAACTACCATCTCCAGATGAACTTAAAGGAAAAGTATATTGCAAATGGCATAACTCTTGGTCTCACTCGACTAAAAACTGCATTGTTTTTCGAGACAGGATCTAAGAACAAATTCGGAAAGGAAGTTTGAAGTTCCCAACCAAAGTGGAAAAGGTCATGGGATTGACAGCAACCCATTTCCAGAAGTTGGAGAAAGTGCAGCTAACGTGGTTGTACCAAATTTTCAGAATTTATCTCTGCAGGAATTGGAAGAGGTCAATGTACAGATGCACATTGCCAACCAGGCAACCACCAAGAAAGACACCAGAAACCCACCAGTTATTTGACAAAGTTTCTCACGTCAGAGGGAACACTCTGATGAATAAGCACTGGATGATGATTCCCTGGAAGCAGCTGTAATACAGAGGATGTGTCCCAGGTGCAGACTGAGTTACAAATGGTTGAAGGGGCTTCCAATTGATGGGAAGCAATACTATAGGGATGTTCAGAGACGTCCTAAATCAACCAATGCTCACAACAAAAGGCCGTATCCGGCTGGTGACAGGCAGCGGCCATTAATGGTTGAACCTGTAGTGGGCAGAGTGCATGCTAATGGCAAGAGATCCTTGTATGAGTCCAGACCACCTAATTACTACAGAATGGAGAGCAGTCACTCTGAAAGAAGACTGGAGAGGGGTTCAGGTTATGAGGGTAAAGCCAGAGATTGGCCCCCTAGACCAACTTCACGCAGAACAGAAAGTGGCTCCTTCCATCGAAGGTCTGAATCAGACTCGAAACATGAGGTCAGAGCTAAGCACTTACCTTCACAGCCAGTTTCGAAGGTGGCTTCGAAGGTAAAAGGAAACAGTTCGACATCTGGATCAGTAAGCTCGTGGGTACCTGGGGTCCCAGATTGGTTTGTAATGCAAAACAAACCTAGGGAGGCACCTACTCAAAGGGATGCTGGAAACCAAGGCAGGATGGTCAAGCCTCCTTTGGTGGCCCCGAACAATTGGGTATTGCTTAAACACTCAAAGACAAAGGAACCAAATTTGGTCCCAGTCATTTCCAGATCACAAAGAAGGAAAATTCAGCGCAGGTACACCCAGTACCAGCAAAGTCTGAAGGAAAGTGGAGAGAGTTCTTCACTGGTCCAGACAGAAGAAAAGAAGGCTCCGAAGTCAGACCATACTCCAAAACCGACTCTACAAAGCAAAGTGGTTTGTAGCAGAGAACAGTTGGCCCAGGTTCATTCTGAACTAAAGGCCAGAGAGAAGTCTAGTTTGGCAGGGTTGGAGAAGGCCCTGATGGAAAGTGATAGCGAAACGGAAGAAGAGATTGGCATGAACCAAAAGAAGGAAATGGTAGAAGAAGAAATGTTCGAAGCCTTCATGGCTGAACAAACATTTCTGACTGAAGAGCTTGTTGAGAAAGATCCTTCGAAGGGATCAGTTAGCAACGAAGTGCCAGAGTGCAGCATGGAGGATGCTGTTGAAATCACTGAGCAAGGTAGCCAAGGGGGGAAGAAAGTACAGCCAGTCATCCAATTTGGCTCATTTCCTCCAGTGTCAGTCAATATGGTACACATACTGCCTCATGAGTTCCAGGCTGGAAATGAGGACCAAGATGACCAAGACATGGATCTTATTCCTGTCTCTAGTGAAGAGTCACAAGTGAGCATAGTACAGGATGATCCTGGAATGGCTACTCCGATGGAAACTGAATGTGAGAGCGAGGAAGAGGTGAGCATCAACCTCTCATATCCTTTTGAATATCCCTCGAATTCTATGACACAACATGTCAAGCCTTTGTACATCAAGGCTTTCTTCGATGGGATACAACTGAATCGAGTCCTAATAGACAATGTGGCAGTAGTAAACTTGTTACCGAAATCTTCTTTGAAGAAACTAGGGAAAAAGAATCCCAGGTTGATCCCAACCAGCACAACCATCGCTGGCTTTGCTGGAAACAAGTAGATGGCTCAGGGGATTCTACCCATTAACTTGAGTGTGGGAACCAGGGACTGCATGACAGCATTCTTCGTAATCAACAGCAATGCTAAATACAATGCTTTACTTGGGAGAGATTGGATCCACACTAACAAATGTGTGCCTTCCTCTTTGCATCAGAAAATCATGATGGCTTTGGGTAATGGAGAGACAGAGGAGATTGATGCAGATCCTCAACCCTTCATAGCCTGTGCAGACTTTGCAGAGGCCAAATTGTATATTGAGGGAGTGACACCACTCAGTATACTTAGGAAAGCTGATGGCTCAGCCGAAGTGACGGCTGATGAGGAAGTGACACACCTGAAGCACTTAGTCCAAGAGAGTGCTGATGAAGAGGTTGTCGTGAAAGATGACAATGATGCCTGGTTATAGGCAAAGAGGTGTAGAACTAGAAGCCAAGTCCTTGGCTCTGATTAAATTCTCAACATTGGACGTAAAAGCAATAGTCTAGAAAGTACAGGAGCAAGAAAGAGAAGCCATGATAATTGGCTGTAAACAGAAGCAGCCACAGGTCAGAATTTTGACCCTTGGTAAATACTGTGCATTGGACATTGAGACAAAGGTCCAAGAGGTACATGAGGAGGATGCCTTATGGACAGATTTTGTCTATGAGGAGGAGGGTAAAAATATTGAACTAAAGAACCTAGAAGCAGAACAAGATAAGAAGATTGCTTCGAAGGTGGAAGAAACTAAAGAAGAAGCTTCAATGAGTTCTCAGACACAAGACCCCTTAGAAGAAGTAAATTTAGGGAAAGGTTCTATACAACAGCCCACTTATATAAGTGCTTGCTTGAATGTTCTGGACAGAGACCAGTTGTTGGTTGTTCTGAAGAAATACAAAGATTGCTTTGCATGGTCCTACAATGAACTACCAGGATTGGATAGGTCATTAGTGGAACATAGGCTCCCTATGAAGCCTAATTTCAAGCCATATAAGCAGAAACCAAGAAGAATGAGTCCAGAAGTAATTCAGAAGGTCAAAGAAGAGATTCTTAGACTACTCAAGGCAGGCTTTATTAGGACAGCCAGGTATGTTGAATGGCTATCTAATATTGTGCCTGTAGTTAAGAAGAATGGTAAAATGAGGGTATGCATCGATTTCAGAAACTTAAATCTAGCAACTCCCAAAGATGAGTATCCTATGCCTATAGTGGATCTGCTGGTAGACAGTTCAGCAGGACACCAAGTTTTGTCAATGACGGATGGGCATTCTGGTTATAACCAAATCTGCATTGCAGAGGAGGATATCCACAAGACAGCATTCAGATGTCCTGGAAATATTGGCACCTTCGAATGGGTTAAAATGCCATTTGGCCTGAAAAATGCTGGGGCTACATATCAGAGGGCTATGAACATTATCTTTCATGATCTCATTGGAGGGTATCTAGAGTGTTATATTGATGACATTGTAGTGAAATCCCAGTCCATGGAGGAACATCTGTTTCAGTTAGAAACAACTTTTGAAAGAATGAGGAAGTTCAAGCTGAAATTCAATCCTCTCAAATGTGCTTTTGGTGTATCATCTGGAAATTTCTTGGGTTATGTAGTGCACAAGAAAGGAATACAGATTGATCAGAATAAAGCCAAAGCCATCATCGAAGCTAGGCCTCCATCAAGTAAGAAAGAATTACAAAGGTTCCTTGGGCAGGTTAATTTTCTTAGAAGGTTTATTTCTAACACTGCAGGGAAAACTAAAGCATTTTCTTCCTTGTTAAGGCTGAAAGATGAAGAGGAATTTGTGTGGACAGCAGAGCATCAAACTGCTTTTGAAGGTATCAAAGCCTACTTGGCCAACCCTCCAGTGCTGATGCCACCAAAGGGGAACAAGCCCTTGAAATTGTACATAGCTGCAGCAGAAAATTCATTGGGAGCTTTCTTGGCCCAAGACAATGAGGAAGGCAAGGAACAAGCTGTTTATTACCTTAGTAGGTTTTTAAATTCTTGTGAATGTAAATATTCAGCTGTTGAAAAGCTGTGCCTTGCTTTGTATTTTGCTGCAATGAAATTAAGATATTATCTTTTACCTACAACTGTCTTGGTGATTGCAACCACAGATTTGGTTAAGTACATGTTATCTAGACCTATGTTGAGGGGAAGAATTGGCAAGTGGATACTAGCCTTATCAGAATTTCACTTAGAATATGTCCCTCGAAGGGCAGTAAAATGGCAAGTCTTAGCCAATTTTCTGGCAGACCATCCATCTCAAACAGAGAGCCAAGAGGTGATGGAACTTGGCATGGCCAGTGTTGAGCCATGGCAGATGTGGTTCGATGGATCGAAAGCCAATGGCTTAATTGGAATTGGTATTGTGATTAAATCTCCACAAGGAGTAGAGACCACGCATGGTTTCAGAGTGGATGAAGCCATCTGTTCCAATAACCAGGCTGAATACGAAGCCTTAATAGTGGGGCTAGAAATCCTTATTGGATTGCAAGTACATGCAGTTGACATATTTGGGGACTCTCAATTGGTGGTTAACCAAGTGAAAGGGATTTTCAAGTGTCAAAGCATAAGTATTTTGCCGTATTATGTTGTTGCATTACATCTGCTTTCTCAGTTTCAAGTAGCAAATGTAACCCATGTTCCAAGATTCTTGAACAATAGAGCTAATGATGTGGCTCAGAAAGCTTCGAACTTCAAGAGAAGGGATAATACCCAAAGGGACATAAGCCAAACAACATATCAAAGATTAATACAACCTTTGAATAAAAGGAATATAGTTTTGGAAGTCAATCATAATGACTTACAAGAACAGGATTGGAGGCATCCAATAATGCAGTACTTGGCTGGTCCATCTTCGAAGGCCAGCAGAAAAGTTAAATTGCAGTCTATGCAATACATGATGTATGGTAATGCTCTCTACAAGAGGGGAGGAGATGGCTTATTGTTGGAATGTTTAGGCCCAAGAGAAGCATTAACAGCTATGGCTGAGGTTCATGAAGGCATTTGTGGTGCTCATCAGCCTGGTGTGAAGATGAGATGGTTGCTTCGAAGGCATTCCTACTATTGGCCAACTATCCTTAAAGACTGCATAGAATATGCAAAGGGTTGCCAGGCATGCCAAAAGCATGGCACAATAAGGCATGTGCCCATAACTGACCTACATGCAGTAGTGAAGCCTTGGCCATTCAGAGGATGGGCCATGGATATGATGGGAAAAATACACCCACCTTCTTCGAAGCATCATTGTTTCATTCTAGTGGCCACTGACTACTTCACTAAGTGGGTCGAAGCTAAGCCATACAAGGCTGTAGACCAAACAGAGGTTATTGGGTTCATTAAAGATCTGATCCATAGATTTGGCATCCCACAAACCATAACAGTTGATAATGGGACTGTGTTCGATGGGAAAATGGTGAAGTCTTTTGTGGCAGAGTTTGGAATTAGCCTTGTTAATTCCACACCCTATTATGCACAAGCCAATGGTCAAGCTGAATCATCCAATAAGTCCTTGAAAAAAGGAATACAAAAGGTTGTGGAGGATAATCCTAGGGATTGACATAACCTATTGTTGGATGTTTTGTGGGCCTACAGAACTTCCCCAAGGTCAAACACAGGAGTCACTCTTTATGCCTTAGTATATGGGCATGATGCAGTTTTACCTGTGGAAATTAATGTTAAATCTTTGAGGGTAAGATGCGAAGATCAGTTAGATCTTGGGCAGTACCATCAAAGTATGTGCTTGGAGTTAGAAGGCATAGATGAAGCCAGGATTTTGGCATTAAATAGCATTCTTTTCCAAAAGAAGAAAGTAGCCAAGAATTATAATAAGAAGGTCAAATACATTGGCTTTGATGAAGCTGATTTGGTATGGAAAACAATACTCCCAATAGGAATTAAAAGCCATAAGTTTGGCAAATGGTCACCTAACTGGGAAGGACCATATCAAATTCATAGAGTTCTGCCTTTTGGAGCATACCATTTGAGGAATTTAAATGGTTATGTACATCCCAAAAAGATTAATGGCAGGTATCTGAAGCCTTATTTTCCAACCATTTGGGAAACACAAGGAATAAAATAAGCATTAAGTACAAAAACATAAGACTGCTCAAATAACAGACAAGAATTCGATTTTCATAAAGAATCAAGTATATTGTGCCACAAATTGGCCCAAAAATCATTACAGTGTTTCAATTGTTTTTGTACAACAGACTTTCTATTACTAAGTGCTGGAAACAGTTGAATAGCTGCAGCCATGTCCTCTTTTCGATCAGCCAGCCCTTGGTTGGTGATGTGCAATTTGGTATCAGTTCGAACCAAGGCTTGGTTTACTGCAGCCAGCTCCTCTTCAAGCTGAGCTTTCTTCTCCAACAGCTGGATTCGAAACTGGGAGACAGAGGAGTGTTGTTCTTTGAGTTCGGATACTTCGGTATGCACTTGAGAAACAAAACTCTGATCCCTAGCTAGTTTCTCATCCGCAGCCTTAGCAGCATGACAAATGTTGAGATAGAAATCGACAGTAGCCGCTGCCTGAGATAGATGACTTGAAACATTCATGCCAGACTGCTCAGCAATTGTGCAGCATTGAAGGAATCCATTTCTGATTATTGGCCTTTGCAGAGCCTCGAAGGGAATCCTTGAGAAAGAAATTAGCAGTTCTAGGCATGTATCCATGTCTACCAAAGGTGCAGAAGGTTTGCTGCCGGAGGAAGAACTCTCAAAAATTTCCAGCAATGAGTCAACCAAGACTAATGGCTTAGCTTCAGCACTGAAAGCTAGGGAGGTAGAGGGTGTGTCAAAGAGACTAGCTAGTCTTCCTTCGAAGATGTCTACCTCATCCCTAGACATAAAGGGCATAGAGAGTGCGGTGGTGGAAAACACAGGGGACTGCATGGGGATAGGAGAAATAGGTGGAGTATCTTTGGCAGCCTCTATGGTCTTAGCCACCAATGAATCAAGAGAAGAGGGGCTGGAAGTAGACAAAGGTGATGAACTATGAATTGGACGACTACCAACACCCTCTGTAAGGGAATCAACTGCCATCAGAGATGGAGTAGCAGTTGGAATTTCTGTGAAGGAAGGAGTAAGAGTGAGGCTCGAAGAAGAAGTAGACTGAGGCAGATCAAAAGTTAAAAAAGGGAGATATGGCTTTAAGCCAAGGAAAAGAGATGCAGGGATGCTTGGACTCAAAGAAGGTATATCGAATATAGGCTTAGAGAGTGGGAGCATGATTTGGATGGTTTTCATATGTTGCATCTGGTCAACTTCAACTGAAACTGAGGGAGGCCTCATGGGAAAGATAAACGCAGTAGGTGTTGCTGCAAGAAGAAGAAATGTAAAGCAATGTCAAAATCCAGTATTAAAAGTTGACAAAGGAAAAACAGCGGAAGTGTGAAAGAAATTACTTGTTCTAGAGGTATTAGCGCTGATGGGAGAGCTGCGAAGGGAGTAATGTTTGGCAGTTTGTTGCCTTCTTGCAGTTTCCCTTTGAAGTACATCAGCAGCAGCAGCTTCATCTCTCAAAAGTTGTTGCTGCCGTCTCTTCTCGGCCCTCTCAAAGACAACTATTGCCTTGGAATGTTCCTGCTCCACTGCCTTGGCAACTGCTTCATGAATGGGGTCTTCAACCAAGTCAGTAGCAGGAACAGTCACCTTCTTTCTCTTCCTTCTTGGCAGTGCTGCTACTGGTTCCTTTTCGATCTCCCTCTCTTCAATTTGGGGTTCAGATTCTCCAGAGGCAAGTTCTTTCCCCATTGTTGTAGTGGTTGCCTCGAGAGGAGGATGCTCCATTGTGTCAGAAGGGGAGGCAACTACCTTTTGTCTTTTTTGTTCTTTATAAGGGCACTTCTTGCTCTTGCTCAACCTCTCTTTCTTCCTCCAGAGATTCAGATTCCTCGGGAGGAAGGACTAGTTTCCTTTTTTGTTTTTGTTGTTGTTTCTTCTTGAGAATAGCTAAAGTTTCAGCTCTGTTAGGGGATTCTTCTTGCGGAGACCCTGCACCAAAGAACAAAAGGGTAAAGGAAACGAACGAAAGATTCAAAGGAAAGAAATAGGGAAATCTGAAAATATTTACCCTTCTTCGAAGCAGCTCTGGTGACTCTAGCTGGAGGGGGTGAAGCTGCAGGAGTAGTGGTGGCAGCTTCAAGAAGAGGGGGAATGTTCTTAGCTGTTGCTGACTTAGCCTTCGAAGGCACTCCCAACCCTACCAGCAAGTCATGGGGGTGTACAGATAGGCGCACTTCCATGTTGACTGTCCACCAGTTCTGGAATCTTTTCAAAACCAAGCCAAATGGAAGAAAGGGGACAAATTGGAACTCATTCAGTTCCTTCAGCAGTCTGAGTATTGCTGTCTCCAGTCTGGATTTGGATATTCTCAAGTCCCTAGCAGTGAGATGGACATTCGAAAGACTGCAAAGAGGAACTGGTATCCCTTGAGTAAGTCCAAATTGTCGGGCAAACTGAGAAGGGCAATACACCTCAGATATGCATTTGTAGGCTCGAGGGTTTAAACTGCCAATGAATAATTCCCTTGGTAGTAGGATAGAGGCCCACATATCTTTATGGGGAGTAGTGGAGCATTCTTTATCAGCCAGAAAAGTTTGCAGCCAGGTTGGTCCTTTACTGGCTTCAAATGGACAGAAGAAGGAAGCAGGTGGAGAAGTAGGGAGTTGATAAAAGAAGGTAAAGTAGTAAGCGAAGGAAGCAGGATAAAGGGCAATCCTAGCATACTTTTCCCCGTAAGTACTAGGATCCTGAACAAGGAATTTTAGACACTTGGGATGTAGGTCAGTAAAATAGGCAAAGAGCCAGAGTTGAAGCACCCAGAGGGGACCTCCTTGGTTAGCATCAAGAGGTTTTTCGCAAAATTGGGAGCAGGCTCTGTAGACATGACCTAAAAGATAAAGAGCAAGAGCTATGTGTTTTTTTAAGACAAGTGCCTTCGCAAGAGGAGCAAACTCAGGCATAATCCTCTGAGATGAGGTACAAAAGAGGAATTTGCATAACCAGTATAAGATGAAGGAAAATAGTTCTCTGTCTCTCACAGGACCTTCCCTTTTATTTTCAGCCTTTACGAAATCACTATAAGAGGAGTTTAGGGATGGAAGAGAAAATTTGACAGGAAGGTCTGGGTAGTTGGGAGTAAAAGGAGAACCATTGGGTGAAAGCCCTAAGAGATGGCAAATGTCAAGAACGGTGGGGGCCATAATGCCGCATCGAAATTGGAAGAAATTAAAAGCCATATTCCAGAAGCATAAGGCAGCAGGAATCAAAAAAGGGTCCTCAGGAATAATGAACCTGGAAAGACGAAGGGCATCGAGGATGCAAAGCTCTTGCAGGTCATCTTCTCTCGCAGGCACAACTCTGTCATACCATTCTTTCCATTCAGTCCTCAATGTCGGCCAGCAGCGGTGAGGACGATTCACTCTCCAGTTCCCCCAATCAAGCCCTCTTTCATAGAGAAGGAAATGGTCCTCCAAGCGAGGGTATAGAGCTGCGAGTTGAGCAGGGGCTTCCCGAAAAATAGGACCAAGGACGTACTCCTGTTTGTTGCTATGACGAGGCACGAAAAGACGTCCATCTATGTGGTTTGACTCACCAGATGATAGCTTGGTGATTTCTTCATCAATACATCGTTTCAAAGCCATGGTAGGACTGATACGGTCGCCAGCGAGTACTTTTAGCGAAGAAGGATCCATTCGTAGTAAGCAAAAGGAAGCAGAGAGAAATCGGTAGAGAGAAGGGTTTGTAAAAGGCAAGTGATTTCAGAGCACGAAACAAAAGGGTTTTAAAAGCTTTGTGTCTGGAAAATATATTGCGTAAGTCGTTAAGTACTAAAAGTACGAATACGAGGGATCTCTTCCAATGTTGATAGTTTTGGAGGGAAGAGCACATTCCAGATGTTGACACTAGCTTCGAAGTAAGATATTTGGCTGCGAAGCCAAATTTTGGCGCCAAAAATCAATCAACGACGGCTTCGAAATATAGAAGCCGGCTTCGAAGCATACTATATGTTTAAATATGCTAGACTGCTTGAATATTGGTCTGCTTCAAAGGGCTTAAAGACCTGTTTGAGGGGTATTATTGAAAGTAACGACCTTCGAAGTAAAATTCGGGATTCTTTAAGGATGAGAATTACTGTTCGAAGCATCAAAACCAATCATTGGTTTCTATATATACAAAAGGGAGATTGTCTTTCGAACTAAACAGCAGGGACTGTTCTTCGGAGCAAAATGGGTCAATTTAAAATTGATCAACTATATTAACCATGACCATATATTGGTTATAGTTAGTTTTGAAAGGTAAGGTTGTTAAATTCAAAGCACTAATTCTAGATGATGTCAGCTAAAATTGTCAATTTTACTCCATAAATTGGAAAATGACATGTTGGTTCCTTTTAGTGTTTCATTAAAACGATTGAATCCAGATTCGAAGAATGAGATTGTTCAGTTCGAAGCTCTGAATTGGCTTTAAAAAGCAAATGGAAACAGAATCAAACAACAACAAGTGAGGAATTCTGTTTATATTAAAGCCAAAGCAAATTACATCAAGCAACCCTATCTGGGCACAAACTCAAGCTCATAAAAATAAGGAATAGAATAAATAACAAGATCATGAAATTTTGTCCAACAATGGTCAATGAATTTTTGTTCTTTCCTTATTATATCTTCTATTTCTTCTAATGTTGGCTGCATAAGTTGATGTGCTCTGACTTCGTAGTAGAGCTCTTCAGCCTTTATTTCGAAAGCTTCCTCCCTCAATGTTTGTTCCAACTCATCTATAACCAAATCATCCCAGTACACAGACTCTTTATTCTTGAAGTCATCGAACTCTTCGATGAAGTTCTCTGCTTCGTATTGGGCACGAATTCGGAGAGACGAAAGTTGATCCAAAGATTGTATGGTGACCTTAGAATTCCGATGCCAATAGAGGAGCACCGGAAGTTGGTCCAGGAACAGGTGAAGTTCTGCTTGGGCAATGGGGTTAAGGACATGGCCCCTAGTCAGAATATCACAAGCCCATCGAAAGTTCTTGAGAGGGATGTCATCCTCAAGAACATTGAAGGGCAAGTGAGAAAAAGCTGCAAGCAGAAGTTGAGCTTGTTTCCGATCAGCCGGAGTAGGGGATGATGGAGGTTTGTAAGGTAGAAAGACTTTGTCCATGGGAAGGGCAAGCCTTAATTTCTCTGTCCAGGAAAGAGTAAGAGGAGGAGAAGGAGTAGATGGTTCTGCTTCGGAAGATGAAGGAGAAGGAATAGATGCTTCTGTTTCAGATGATGGAGAAGAAGGTGTGGATGTTTCTATTATGGGAGATGGCATGGGAGCGGAAGGAACAAAGGCATTAATGTAATCAAGCCAGTCAGAAGAACAAATCTTCGCCTTCTTGGCTAAGAATGAAGGGCTGTATCCTTGTGCTTCTTCTGGGTGCTGGGTAGTGTGCATTATCTTTGTAGGCATGGAAGATGTATACCAGGCCACAAGTAGATTCTCTTCTAAACTACGTCGAAGGTCAATGGGCACGTAAGGGTAGACCACTGAACTTCGAGCATAGGAAGGAAACTCCAAAGGGTCAGTGAACTCAACAAAATGATGGTTGATTCGTTCCCTCAAATCATAAGTCTCAGGGTTTGACCAGCTTGTCTAGCCAGAAGCCCCAGAAGATGAAGAAGTTATGGCTTCATCCCATGCAGAGGTTTGTGAAGGAGAATTTCCCAAGTCCATATTTGCAATTTGCCAAATCAAGGGTTTGAGAGCAGTTTGTTCGAGGTACAAGGGGAAGTTAGAGGAAGAACTTCTTGTATTTGTGTCTGCAACTTGATGAATCGAAGGATTAAGGACAATGTGTTCGTAGTCCAAAGGTTGGTAATTTGCAAAGGCTCCCATGACCTGAATATAGAAAGGCGGGTTCTTTCGAGAGGAAGCAGCATTACTCAATGGCTCTTCGTATACTTGATCAATAGAAAGGAAAGTCGGTTTAGCCATAGTCTGTTCGAATGCTAAGGCATTGGGATACTCGACAAATTGAAGGAGAGTTAATGTAAATGATCACCAAATAGGTGACGGTTGTGTTTCCAGAATTCAGACTCCATGCACGTTCTAAAAAGCGCGGGAAAGTCTTTGATCCACTAATATCACCAAGTATTGGGTATATTAGTGCGGGGGGTAATGTTGGCTACATATTTTGTAAAAGCCAGTTACAATTCGACACGTGGCAGAATAAGGGTATTATGGGAAGAGGATTCAAGTCTTCGATCCTGATCGTACACGTGGCGATGAATATTGGTTCTCACGTGATCTGAGTAGCACTAGATCAGTAAAGAGATGCAAGGTGACGTGGCTCCAACGGTTACTCATATTCGAATTCAAATACAGGAGGGAAGTTCAACTGCAAGTGATGGCGTAGTGGAACTACTTCTAAGGCAGCATGATCAGCGATCATGGAGGAGCAGTTCGACAGTTTGAAGTGCAGTTCGAAGGTCATCCTTGACGAATATAAATAGCAGGGAAGCCCCCAGAAAAAGCCCCCAGACTCAGATCATACAAACCAGTCTTTACTTCATATTTTCCTTTCTAGTTTTACATTTTCTGTTCTTTAAATACCTGCACTTTAAATACCCGCACTGCACTTCGATTCATAGGAGTAGTTTCAAGTAGATTCGAGTAGACTGTTGCTGTAAACCTCTTCGAGGCTGAGTTTGGACTATTGTAAGTGTTCATTTTAATGAAATACTTCGATTGTTCTTCATATTAACTGTTATTTCTCTTAATTTCTCCTAAGTCAAGCCACCAGTAAAAGTCCTCTTCATTGAGGCTGAAAGAACTAAAACACAATCGTCTGATAATTGGTTGGCAATTATAATTTCTGTAAGGATTAATTGATCCTTGCTGGCACACTCGCATTTACAAAAATACCCTTCGAAAAGCCAAAAAGCCAACAGATTTATTTAAAATATAGATTGTTTCCTGTGGTTTAAAAAATTACAAATACTCCATTGTCATAATTTTTTATTCAACAGAATTAACTGAAAAAATAAAAAAAAAAATAACTGCTCTTATATACAATAATAAAATTCCTTAAATTATTAATTAAAATAAATTTATGATATCATTAAAAATTATTAATTTACTTGATAATTTATTAATAAAAGATGTTATTTGTTATAAAATTATAAACTTCAAAGGCGGGATTTAATTTCTAGAATTATAAGAGATAATTCATATTTTAAGTAAATCTCAAAATACTTATTTGTAATTCATCCAATCATGTAAAAATGATAAGTATCTCTTATTGTTTTATTTCTTTCACCAAATTAATCTTTTATTTTAAAAAAAAAAAAAATCTGAAAGAAGTTTCTAAAAAACAAATCAAACCAAACCTGCCCTTTGTCTTCGGGCCATCCTTATTCTGGGATTTGCCACATCAAGGCCTATTTTGAGAAGATGGTAAAAGTAGTTTTTTTGCTTTTAACCAAGTGTTTTTAGAGTTATTTGGAAAGTTGGTAAAAAAAAATTTTTTTGAATTAATATTTATTTATGGTGTCACATCACACTAAAATGACTAAAATATCCTCACCCAACTTAAAAAATTACATTTTATCCAAATTCACAAAATATAAACATTAAGGATAATTACGTAATTTTTCAACCTCATTTTTCACGCTTCCCAAACGGAGCAAAAAACGCAACCCAACGTTTTCATCCTTTCCCAAAATAGGCCCAACTTGCGTATCGCAAAATTTGATCTTCTCCATTACACAATTGTAATAAATTTTTTTTTTTATTATTATATATTTAATAATTGTAAAATATAAATATAAATTTATTATTATTTTAAATTAAGAAAAATTCATTTTATTTATTGAAGTGATTTTTGATCTTTCACTATAATAAGTAATGGAGGAGATCACAATATAACGAGATATTGCAAAGGTTGGTTTTGAGGGGCAATTGAAAGGGAAAAGAAATAAATTATAATTTTTATTTAGTCATAATGAAAAATATAAGAAAAAAGGAAATTATGAAATAAGAAATTAGTGCAACCTTTAATCTCATTTTTTTTTAGTGAGATCTCCAATTCATAATATGTGAAAGAAGAAAAGGAGAAAGTGGGAGATAAGAACTATCAAAGCTCAAAACAAAGAGGGAGTGCGAGAGTCTCAAGTGTCAATAATGGCTTCTTACAAAAGACCATTCATGAGTAGCTATAAAAAAAAAAAACCCACCACCAACCATCAATAAATTTTGAAGGTCTACCTTTGGTAGCAATTTCTGATTCACAACATTATTCAACAAACCCTCTTCATCAAGTATCATCATTTGATTTATTTGGTAATCTTAAATCACTGGACTTGATTCACTTGTGTTCTCTTCCATGTTCATCAAATACAGTTCTGTAAATTTTGTCTTTATTTTTCACTATATCTATATTTTATATACATATATATATATATATTTATAAAATTCCATACATACACACATGTACATATCTATCTATCCATATCTATATCTATCTATTTATCTATATCTATCTATCTATACTATATATTAAGGAAAATGGGGGTTTTTAACCCCCAAGACCTGTGGGAGTTTCAATATCACAATCTGAATTTTCTAAATTTTTTATTTAAAAAAAAAAAAACTCAGCATTTATTGATTTTGTCAAAATTTCCTGATCAACATTTATTAACTTTTTCCAATCCACATGTCTTTCCACATGCCTACATTTATTGATTTGGTCAAAATTCCCTGATCAGCATTTAAAATTCCCCCATACAAATAATTATAGATACAATCCGTGTATAGTTACTGCAGTATCCTTTTCAACTTCTCTCATACATTATGGTTAGTGATAAGATTGTTAAATTATTTTTATAAAAAATCTTAAAAAACATAATTTATATATTAAAAAAATCTAAAACAAATATAAATATTTACAATTATCCCGTGTATAACATGGGTGATGAGCTAGTATCTATACTATATATTAAGCAAAATGAGATTTTTAACCCCCAAGGCCTGTAGGAGCTTCAATATGTCAATCCTAATTTTCTAATTTTTTGTTTTTAAAAAAAAATTATTTCTAATTTTTTGTTTTTTTTAAAAAAAAATTTAACCTCAACATTTATTAACTTCTCTCAACCCACAAGACTTTTTTGACTTCTCTCATAATTATTGTAGTACCTTTTCCAAAACAAATAATTTGTATATTAAAAAAAATTTAAAACAAATATAAATACCTATATCTATATCTATCTATTTATTTATATCTATCTCTAACCCACAAGTTTTGTGGGAGTTCCAATATCTTAACCTTAATTTCTTAATTTTTTTGATTTTTTTTTTTAAAAAAAAACTTAGCACTTATTAAATTCTTCTAAATCTTTTTAACTTCTCCAATACACACACTCTTTTTAACTTTTTCATATACCTATTACAAACAGTGAGACCTCGTTTGGGAATAGGCTAATTTAGTAACTTTTTGGCTATTTGGCTAAAATATGAGCTAAAAAAAACTAGTATGTTTGGGATGACTTTTTAGCTTTTTACGAAAAGATGTGCAAAAAGTAGAGAAAAAAGAGAATCTTTGACTTTTTGGAATGAGTTGTTGGTTTTTTATTTTTTTAGTGACTTTTTGACTTTTTGGCTAAACAGATCACTTCCCAAACGCGGCCTGAGTCTCCTTTTTGTTTTCTTCTTCTTGACTTCTCACTTCTACACTTTCAATTTCAGTAACCACGTATGCAAATAGTAAGTCTTCTTTTTGTTTTTTCCTTCTTGACTTTTCCTTTTATTTACTGTTTTAATATTGTAGTTAGATAGCGCATAAAAATATTTGTGATTTGTCTAGTGAATAAAAAATTATAATTTGATTTTTTAATATGATTGAAGTTAGATAAATATAAACCCTCACAAAGAGAAAAATGTGATTATAATTAGTTAAATGATTCTTTTTTTTTAATGTGATTGTAGTTAGTTTAATAGTTCTTTTATTTATTTATTTATTTTATTATGGGAAAAATGTGATGTGATTGTAATTTGTTTAATGACTTTTTTTTTAATATGATTGTTGTAGTTAGTTTAATAGTTTTTTTTTAAAGTTATTTAATCTTTTTATTTACTATTTTAATTTTATTTTTGATTTTTTAATATGATTGAAGTTAGATAAATATAAACCCTCACAAAGAGAAAAATGTGATTATAATTAGTTGAATAATTCTTTTTTTTTAATGTGATTGTAATTAGTTTAATAGTTCTTTTTTTCATTTATTTATTTTATTAGGAGAAAAATGTGATACGATTGTAATTTGTTCAATGTCACTTTTTTTTAATATGATTATTTTAGTTAGTTCAATAGTTTTTTTTTTAATGTTATTTAATCTTTTTATTTACTATTTTAATTTTATTTTTGATTTTTTAATATGATTGAAGTTAGATAAATATAAACCATCACAAAGAGAAAAATGTTATTATAATTAGTTGAATAATTCTTTTTTTTAATGTGATTGTAGTTAGTTTAATAGTTCTTTTTTTTCATTTATTTATTTTATTAGGGGAAAAATGTGATATGATTGTAGTTTGTTCAATGGCTTTTTTTTTTTAATGTGATTGTTGTAGTTAGTTCAATAATTTTTTTTTTAATGTTATTTAATCTTTTTATTTCCTATTTTAATTTTATTTTTAATATGATTGAAGTTAGATATACATAAACACTCACAAAGAAAAAAAATGTGATTGTAGTTAGTTCAAATTTTTTTTTTTAATGTGATTGTAGTCAGTCAATGGTTCTTTTTTTTATTTTTTTATTTTTTTTATTATGGGAAAAATGGGATGTGATTGTAATTTGTGCAATGGTTCTTTTTTTTAATGTAATTTAATATTTTATTTACTGTTTTAATGGTTTTTCTTTACAATTATTTATGAAAAAAATATGATTGTAATTAGATAGCATAAAAATATTTGTGATTTGATTTGATTTTAAAGTACCAATTATTGATAATGATTAGATTGTATTTTTAAAAAAAATTGTAATTGATTTTTTTAACTCACAGTGTTTTTTGAAAAAAAAAAATTTGTGTTTTTTTAACTATCAATTCACTTAATTTGTGATTTGATTTTTAACTCAATGTGTTTTTTGAAAAACAAAATGGATTGTACTTATTAGGGTCACATAATGTACCAATTATTGATGATGATTAGATTGTATTTTGACTCAAAAAAAATTGTAATTGATCTTTTTAACTCATTATGTTTTTTAAAAAATAATTTATTGTGTTTTTTAATTATCAATTGACTTAATTTGTGATTGATTTTTTTAATTATTGATGATGATTAGATAGCATTAAAAAAATTGTGATTTGTATGATTGAAATTATCTTCTTTTGTTTATAATTTTATTTTTTAATATGATTGAAATTAGATAAACATAAACACTCACAAAAAGAAAAATGTGATTGTAATTTGTTCAATGGTTCTAAATAATCTTTTTTTATTTACTATTTTAATGATTATTTTTTTCCATTATTTTTTTTATTATGAGAAAAATGTCATTGTAGTTAGATAGCATTAAAAAAATTCTAATTTGTATGATTGAAGTTATCTCCTTTTATTTATAATTTGATTTTTTAATATGATTAAAGTTAACTTACAAAAAGAAAAATGTGATTGTAATTTGTTCAACGGCTCTAAATAATATTTTTATTTACTATTTTAATGGTTCTTTTTTCAATTATTATTTTTTATTATGAGAAAAATGTGATTGTAGTTAGATAGCATTAAAAAAAAATGTGAATTGTATGATTGAAGTTATCTCCTTTTATTTATAATTTGATTTTTTAATATGATTGAAGTTAAATAAACATAAACACTCACAAAAAGAAAAAGATGATTGTAGTTTGTTCAATGGTTCTAAATAATCTTTTTATTTACTATTTTAATGGTTCTTTTTTTCAATTATTTTTTTTATTATGAGAAAAATATGATTGTACTTAGATAGTATTAAAAAAAAATTGTGATTTGTATGATTGAAGTTATCTCCTTTTGTTTATAATTTGATTTTTTTTAATATGATTGAAGTAAGATAAACATAAACACTCACAAAAAGAAAAATATGATTGTAATTTGTTCAATGGTTCTAAATAATCTTTTTATTTACTATTTTAATGGTTCTTTTTTAAAAGTTATTTTTTTTATTATGAGAAAAATATGATTGTAGTTAGATAGCATTAAAAAAAATGTGAATTGTATGATTGAAGTTATCTCCTTTTATTTATAATTTGTTTTTTTAATATGATTGAAGTTAAATAAACATAAACACTCACAAAAAGAAAAATATGATTGTAGTTTGTTCAATACTTCTAAATAATCTTTTTATTTACTATTTTAATGGTTCTTTTTTTCAATTATTTTTTTATTATGAGAAAAATATGATTGTACTTATATAGCATTAAAAAAAATTGTAATTTGTATGATTGAAGTTATCTCCTTTTGTTTATAATTTGATTTTTTTAATATGATTGAAGTAAGATAAACATAAATACTCAAAAAAAGAAAAATGTGATTGTAATTTGTTCAATGGTTCTAAATAATCTTTTTATTTATTATTTTAATGGTTCTTTTTTAAAAGTTTTTTTTTTTATTATGAGAAAAATATGATTGTATTTAGATAGTATTAAAAAAATTGTGATTTGTATGATTGAAGTTATCTCCTTTTATTTATAATTTGATTTTTTAATAAGGTTGAAGTTAGATAAACTTAAACACTTATAAAAAGAAAAAATGTGATTATAGTTTGTTCAATGGCTTTAAATAATCTTTTTATTTACTATTTTAATGGTTCTTTTTTTCAATTATTTATTTATTATGAGAAAAATGTGATTGTAGTTAGATAGCATTAAAAAAATTGTGATTTGTATGATTGAAGTTATCTCCTTTTGTTTATAATTTGATTTTTTAATATGATTGAAGTTAGATAATTGTAATTTGTTCAATAGTTCTTTTTTTTAATGTGATTTAATCTTTTTATTTTCTGTAGTTAGATAGATAATTGAGAGGGAGATTTATGATCTGGAATTGGGCCGGACAGATTTGGGCCGAACAAGGGTTGGGCCGAGGTAGTGCGGCCCTGTCTTGAAAGAACCTGCTCGGTTATTGCAAGGCATGGTTTGACCGAGCTACATAGCTTCATGGTATCGAGGCCGGTCAATTGGGTTGTCCGGCGCCAAGAAAGGCGTGGTTGGACCGAGCTACTTGTGTTTGCTTGGCAGTAAGGCCGACGGCAAGCCAACATGAGCTGTCCCGAACTCGGCTATGCCGAGATGCAGCCGAGCTCGGTCCTCGTTGAGCTTAGCTATTGGAATACTTAGGCATGAAGCACAGCATGGCCGTTGACAGCCGAAATAGTGCAGTTCGGCCGCCGAGCTCCCAGTAGAGTGGACAGGCAGTTGGGTTAGGTGATGTTCAGCAAGGTTTGTGCTGACAGATGGGATAGCGGAGCCATGTGTCGAGAGATCACTGGGAGTAGATTTGGGGTGCAGAAGGTATATAAGCATGTCTGCGCCCCCCGTACGCGGGGACGAACGTTTTGTAAAAAATACTTACACTCAAACACTCTCTCCTCTTTCTCTCTCTATCCCAAGGTATGTGCTAACTTGATCGTCAGAGGGGTTTTCCGGCCACACATCGCCGAGTAGCTCATCGCCGTTGTGCTCGCAGGTGATCGGATAGAAACGGAGCTTGGAAGAAAGGAGTACGGGCTTGCCGGAATATTTGCTCCCCATACAATTGGCGCCGTCTGTGGGAATCTTTGCAGACAAAACCTTGTCTTCCAGGCTCATCTGATCGCCGTTCATGGCGAACAACGACGAGATTCCGTTGTCCGCCATCGACGGAGTTACCCCGGAGTCAGGCAGACGGAGAGAAGGACATCCCACCATCCCTCCAATGGCGGACTTGGAGACATTCCTAGGAGGGCAGTCGGGAGATGCGCAGGATAAGCGCGGGAGGAGCTATGGTCATTCATGGAGCCCAGACGGTCATCGGCGACGGAAAGAATCATACGCCAGACGTCTGGAACACAAGCTAAGGGACCAAGACGCCGTCATCCGGCGAATGGCGGCGGAGATGGAGGAGCTGAAGCGGCATGTCAAAGGGAAGGGTGTAGCTGGAGTGGGAGACCACAGTGAGCGCACCCAACCCCGCTACTCAGGCAGTCAGAGTCAGCGACACACTCCGTCCATCTCTATTACCAGAAGTTATAAGGTTGGTGATTCCGATGTGCGTGCAGAGAAGTCCAGCGCGCAAGATAGCACTTACCAGCCCTCACGTCCGGAGACGACGTCGAGGTACTCTTATTCCGCTCGTTCAGAGGATTTGCGGGCAGTCTTAAAGGAACGGGCTCGCCGATGGGAGGCTCAGAGGGTGCCGGCGTTCCAGCGGCTATCCTACAGAGTTCACGCCAGCAAGGAGGTCGAAATGCCTCCACCCCGCCAAGCAGCGCTGCTCCTTGTAGACTCAGACTTGGCGAGGCTAAACGCCACCCTTTTTTCCCTAGAGATAGAAACAACACCGTTTCCGGCAGGCTTCCACCAGCCTAAATTCACACTTTACGACGGAAAAACCGATCCCTACATGCATGTAAGCCACTTCCGACAGGTTATGGCCGGACATAGGCGGAATGACACACTTATGTGCCTTATCTTCCCGTCAAGTTTAGGCGAACTGGGCTTGAAATGGTTTGAAAGGTTGCCGGAGGGGAGTATCGAGAGGTGGCATCAGTTGGCCGAAGCCTTTGTGACGCGCTTCAAAACTGTAACAACCCTCACCACTGTTTACCGATAAATTACTGATTACTGCTAAACTGAGACTGATTATGATTGGTAATTGAAGTGATTGAAATACTGAACTGACTGATTGACTGTATCTGTTTAAATGCATTGTCTATCTGTTTGACTGTCAAACTATCTGTTCATGTTTTATGCATTAAACTGCAAATTGAAGGCCTTATCGGCGGCCGAATCCGAAATTGATTGATGTGTTATGATCACTAGAAATTATGTGATTTAATGGTAAATTTAATTGAAATGTGTTCTAGTATAATTAAATTAGATTAAAATGTGATTAATTGCAATAGTTGGCTTTATTACCAAAATGCCACATTAGTGGCCCACTTCACCAAACATTAGGGACTATATGTTGTTTGATGTTGCATCTTTCCTTAGCCCATTTTTGAAAGGCACAACCGGTTAGAGAGAGAGAGAGTAGGAGATAATGAGTTCATCAATTTAGATTGGGAGCTTGGAGGGATTAAGGAAAGAATTGCAATTTGAGCTCCCTTACCTCTAATTCAAGGTTTAAGGTAGTGAATTCATCATCTCATTTGTGTATTTGAATTGTCTCTTGCATGGGCCATGGAAGTTTAGAGATTAAAGCCTAGAATTGGTTTTAAAGGTTGAATTGAGGCTTAAATCTTACATGCATGTTCATTTTATGGCATTTAGAGGTTGTACCTTATGAATTTTCTACATGCATGTATTCATTGTTGAGTTTGGAGGTTCGATTTCATGAAAATCTTGCATGCATATTCATGTCTACATTTAAGTCCATGGTTTCACCATGTTTGAAGAAGAATTAGCTCATTTGAGCAAGTGTTTGAAGCTTCAAAGTTGATTGAATTCATGGATATTGCATGTTCATCATGTTCTTGAAATTTGGTTTGAAATCATGTTTAGTTGAACTACCTTTGGGCTTTGATTTCTCAAATTGATCTTTGAAACATGTTATATTATGACTTTTGAAGTGTTTTCCAGAAAATTAGCCCAAAAGGATCGAATTTGGTGTTTGAAACTTGAGTTTTGAACTTGGAGTTCAAATCTGGATTTTCCAGATTTTGGTCTCCCGCTCGAGCGGGGGAAGTGACGCTCGAGCAGGGAAATCGAGCTCCCAGCATCTTGCACTGTTTTACAGTCCGCTCGAGCGCAGGATTTCACGCTCGAGCGGAGGCATGTGTCACATGCTTGAGCGGAGGAGTTGCTGCTCGAGCGGAGACCTTTGTCAGTATGTCCACTCGAGCGGGGAAACCTACGCTCGAGCGGGGCCTCTGATTTTCTGAAATTCTGAAAATGTTTTCTGAGTGCATCTTTGCATCCTCATCCCATTCTAGGCATTCTTAGGCCTAGTTTAAGACATCTTAGTGAGGATTTAGATGTAGAACACACCGAGGCAAATTAGGGATTAAGTTATTGTCTTTCCCAACTGTGTAGCTTAGTGTGTGTTCAATCTGTTAACTGTGTAGGGTTGGCGATTGGGGACGCGCTCTAGCTTACTGTAGCCCAGAACTCTGTGAGTAACAACTATGTAAAGATATGTTCAAAATTGATTATCTTCTGAACAATTGAACTGTACTGTTTCTGAACTGATACTGTTAACTGAATGAATGTATGTCCTATATTCTGAACTGTATTGTGGCATCCTTAGCAACTACTGTTACTGACTATTACTGTTACAGAGATCTCTGTTGGTTCCCTTGTTGGAACCACTACTGTTTACTGATTGATGGCCATCATTTACTATCCGGTCTTTTAAGACCTACTGTTTACTAAACTGCTATACTAATGGATGTACCACATATGACTGAATGACTGATATACTGAATCAATGAACTGTTTTCATTACTGTAAGGACATTCATTCTTAACCCCTTTACGCATTATGTTATTCACTGGGCTTTAGCTCACTGCTTATATATATATGTAGGTGTTCAGGCACCGGACCGCTGCTAGGAGCGTCAGGCAAGCTTTTGTTTTGTCAACCAACCACTGTGCCTCACTGTGAGGTTCCAAGCCTATTCAAGCTGGCTTAGGAGTATTTTAATTTCCCCGTCTGTCTCTGTATCTGTTTGTATTACTGTATAGACTGATAGACTGTTACTGTACTGTTTAATAGGGATTATGTCCCTGTTCTGGTCGATTGTAAATGATGTGCATACTGTTTTGTCACTGACTGTATATATGTGTATGGAAAGTCTTTTTGCATACAGACTGTCGCAGCTCATTGGACATTGTTTATTTACTGTATTGGCTTCCGCTATGCCCCTGTACTCTGTTTTACTGTATTACTGTTAAGCAGGCCTTCGGTAATCTCGGATTACTGGCCGGTTATGGTGCTAAACCTATAGGGGTGGGTTTGGGTCGTGACAAAAACCAACACCAAAACACCAAAGGAAGTTGATCACCTACTGAGTGTCAAGATGGAACCGAGCGACACATTAAAGGCATACAACTCCAGATATTGGGAGACCTTCAACAAGATCTTGGATTGCCCGGTCAACTTTGCAATCACTCAATACAAGCGTGGTCTCCCAGTCGGACATAGACTGCGGGACTCGCTTACCATGCACCAGCCGACATCCATGGAGCCAGCTCATGTAGCGTATTAATGAGCACATCTGAGTAGAGGATGATGCGTCAGCATCTACCGTGAAGGCGATTCCGGTAGCAATAGACAAGAGGTCAGCTGGCAAAGTGCACGCAGTTGGGCAAGAGTCCAGCCGATCAAGTGACCGCGTTGAGGAATCAGCCCGTGGCTCGAATCGCAAGAACCGGGGATGGGGACGTCGGAATGACCGGGATGACTACCCCCGAGATGACGTGGCCGATGCAAACAGAAGGTTAAAGGCCAGGACAGGCATCACCACGGTCTTCAAGATTTCAATTTATCGCATACTTAGTGAAATCCGAGACGAGGAGTATGTTCGGTTTCCAGCTAAGTTGGGCGACAGTCAGAAGGGCTTCAATCCGCGGTACCGTTGCACGTTTCACCGGGAGCGCAGCCACCGGACAGAGGATTGTTTGCCTTTGAGGCAACACTTGGAAGAGCTAGTCGCAGTTGGACACCTGGACCTTTACATCGATGGGGGAGTTAAGGCGAATCAAGCTCCGGTTGATCCGCGGGAACCAGATGACCGTGATGCGCCCCACAAGGAGTTATTAATGTCATCCACGGCATAGTGGAACCGACACGTGTGTGCGAACTCCGAGGTATGATCAAGAAGACAGAGCACATGAAGGAAGTTTTGTCAATTCAGCCTGCGATCAAGAAGGGAAAGATCGAAAAGAAAGATGTGATCAGTTTCTCCTCACGAGACCTAGAGCATGTTCAGATGCCGCACAACGATGCCCTAGTGGTTACACTCCGCGTCAACGAATTTGATGTTAAACGGATCTTGATCGATCAGGGAAGCTCGGTTGAGATCATGTACTACGACGCTTTCAAACAGCTCAAGCTCCGAGATACGGATTTGGCCCCGGCAACTTTGCTACTGGTTGGTTTCAACTCGCAACCAGAATGGCCTTTGGGAAAGATTATCCTACCGGTCAAAGCGGGATCCGTGGTCAAACAAGTGGAGTTCTGGGTGTTGCAGGTGCCATCTACTTACAATTTGATCCTTGGAAAGGGATGGCTTCACGTTATGCAGGCCGTGGCGTCGACCTACCATCAGGTGATGAGATTCCCCTCGGCTATAGGGGCAATCGAGGAGGTCTGGGGCGACCAAGTCATGTCGAAACAATGCTTTGTGGCAGTCAACGGGAGCCGGGCTGCCAAAGGCTTCGTTCAAATGATTGAGGGACCGGAGGACCGGGGAGTCCTTGATGATGTGGGTACCAAGGCCGAGGACAAAGCTGTCGAAGAATTGGTGGAGGTACGAATTGATGTAGAGTGTCCAGACAAGTTCTTCTTGCTTGGCTCAAGCCTTACAGCCCAGGAAAGGACTGAAATGGTTGAGTTTTTGATGGCCAACATCGAAGTCTTTGCATGGTCACCTTACGACATGCCCGGTCTCGATCCGAGTTTTATATGCCATCATCTCAATGTCTTCCCCGGAGCCAAGTCGGTCATCCAGCGAACAAGGAGATCGGCGCTGCATCACGCCGAGGTAGTTGCAGAGGAAGTAAAGAATTTGCTCGAGGCGCGAGTGATTCAGGAAGTGCACTACCCTCGGTGGATTTCAAACACAGTCGTGGTGCCCAAAAAGAATGGGAAGTGGCGAGTTTACGTCGATTACAAGACCGTTAACCGAGCTTGTCCGAAAGAAAGCTTCCCTCTGCCTAGAATAGACCAGCTTGTGGACTTGACGGCTGGACATAACAGGCTCAGTTTCTTGGACGCCTACCGCGGCTACCATCAAATTGCCATGCATGGGCCCGACCGAGAGATCACCTCATTTACTACACCAAGGGGACTCTTCTGCTACCGAGTTATGCCTTTTGGTTTGAAGAACGCCGGGCAACTTTTCAAAGGATGGTGACCAAGATGTTCGCTCCTCTGCTAGGCCGGACAATGGAGGCATACATTGATGATATGGTGGTTAAAAGTCAGCATCAAGCAGACCATTTGTCCGACTTGGCCGAGATGTTCGCCATTCTCAAAAAGCACAAGTTACGCCTGAATGCGTCTAAGTGTGCCTTCGGCGTGGGATCTGGAAAATTCTTAGGCTTCCTAGTCACTAACTGAGGTATCGAAGCAGACCCCACACAGATCAGAGCCGTACAGGAATTGAAGCAGCCCAGCTCGGCTAAGGACGTGCAGCATCTAGCCGGAATGGCCGCCGCACTTAATCAATTTATAAGCCGGTCATCAGATCGCTGCCGCCTCTTCTTTCAAGCACTAAAATCAAAATTCTCGTGGGATGAAGAGTGTGACCGGGCTTTGACCGAGCTCAAGGAATATCTGTCTTCGGCGCCACTGTTGGTAACACCGAAGCCCGGCGAGGAACTCTACCTTTACCTAGCCGTTTCACAGCATGCAGTCAGTGCGGTGCTTGTCCGAGCTGAAGGAATCAAGCACCTCCCTATCTTTTACGTCAGTAAAACCTTGCTACCGGCAGAGTCGAGATACTTGCCGCTGGAGAAACTTGCGTTGGCATTGATGATGGCCTCAAGGAAATTGGCGCACTATTTCCATGCTCATACCATCATTGTCTTGACCGAGTTCCCCCTCAAAGCTTTGTTCGAGCGGACGGACTTCTCCGGTCGAATTCTTAAGTGGGCGGTCGAATTGGGACAATTTGATGTAAAGTTCCAGCCGCGCACTGCCATCAAAGCCCAGACTCTGGCCGACTTCGTTGCTGAATTTTCACCTAGAACTCATCCTGTATACCCGGTCGATATTGCCGCGGCAGATGAAGAGGTAAATGCAAGCCCAACCGAAATACAACAGCTTGGCGGAGTTGGCGACGCGGAACTTGCGCGCCCCGCTGAAGCACCTTCAGTTAGTACGATTCTACAACCCGGCGATGTAATGACGGAGTTGAGTAACACCGATCAACTCGCTCTGTCCGGTACTGCATCACCTAGGGGGGAAGAAGTGGAACCACTCAGCACAGAGACTGCGGCCGGCATAATACCGCAACCTGGCGATTCGCCTACGGACTTGGGCATTACAGATCAACTTGCTAAGTCCGGTGCCGAATCGTCAAGGGGGGCTGCAGTGGAGCCGCTCAGCACAGAGCTTGGAACCAAGCAGCCGGGCAGCCATGATCCCATCAACCTCCAAGCCTCTCAGGACCCCTCAAAATGCTGGAAGCTCTTTGTGGGGGAGATGTGGAAACTTTTTGTTGATGGAGCCTCGAACCGTCACAGTGCCGGGCTAGGTATAGTTCTGATCTCGCCGGATGGTCTGACTATTGAACACTCTATCACACTTGGCTTCCCAGCATCCAACAACGAGGCCGAGTACGAGGCGTTGTTGGCCGGGCTCAGGAGCGCGCTTCAGATGCAAGCATCCGAGCTAATGGTTTACAGTGATTCCCAGCTTGTGGTTAACCAAGTTTCTGGGGTATACGAAGCAAAGGATGACAGAATGGTGAAGTACCAAGCACTGGTCAGGGACCACATCAAGCGATTTCAGGCGATCAGGGTCCAACAGATTGGCCGAGAAGAAAACGGCCGAGCAGATGAGTTGGCCGGACTGGCTTCCATGGTCGATAGCTCATTTCCCAACCCTCTTTTGATTGAATTCCTTCCAAGACCCAGCATTGAAGCAACCGGGCAGACAGAAGTACTCTGCGCCGAGCTAGGGCCCTCTTGGATGGACTCTATCATCCTTTTTCTCAGAGAACGGACCCTTCCAGCCGACAAGAAGGAAGCACATAAAATGCAGGTAAAGTCAGAGCGGTTTTGGCTCTCTTCATCCGGCGCTTTATACAAGAAGTCTTTCACCGGTCCCTACTTGAAGTGTGTGCACCCGAGCAGCGTGGAAGCCTTCCTGCGTGAAATTCACGAAGGCATCTGTGGCAGTCATATAGGGGGCAGGTCTTTGGCCTACCAAGCTATTTCACAAGGCTACTGGTGGCCGTACATGCAGGCCGACGCACAGAAGTATGTTCGCAAGTGTGAGAAGTGCCAGAAGTTTGCTCATCAGATCCACCGGCCGGCCAGGGAACTTCTTCCCCTCACCAGCCCTTGGCCCTTTGCGATGTGGGGGCTAGATATCGTGGGGCCGCTCCTAACAGCAGCAGGCAACCAGAAGTTTTTCATCGCGGCCACCGACTACTTCACCAAATGGGTTGAAGTTGAGCCTTTGGCAACAATCAAGGAGAAAGACGTGAAGCGGTTTGTCTAGCAGAATGTGGTCACCCAGTTTGACAGTCGCCTATTCAGAGGGTTTTGTGAAAATTTAAAGATTGAATTCTACAACTCTACTCTGGCTTACCTGCAGTCTAATGGTCAGGCCGAGGCGTCAAACAAGACCATACTTGATGGGTTGAAGAAACGGCTGGAAAAGGCAAAGGAAAGTGGGCTGAGGAACTCCCCAGTGTTTTTTGGGCATACCGAACAACCCCCCGGCGGTCTACTAGGGAAACTCCATTTGCTTTGGCTTATGGCATGGAGGCGGTCATACCTTTGGAAGTTGGTGTGCCCACCCTCAGAAGCGAAAGTTTTGAGCCCGAGCTGAACGCCGAGGCCATCGCCCTGGAACTGGATCTAGTGGAAGAGCGTCGGGAAAAGGCTCTCATCCACGTGGCCGCCTATCAACAAGAGCTTTCAAGGAAATACAACAAAACGGTGCACCCCAGACCGTTCAAAGTAGGTGATTGGGTCTCGAGGAAAGTCATGGGCAATACCCTGGTGCCAGGTGAAGGCAAGCTAGGGGCAAATTGGGAAGGACCCTACAAGATAACCGGTCTAGCAGGCAAGGGGGCATACCACTTGGAGGACTTGGAAGGTAGAGCAATACCCCGGCCATGGAATGTGGCTAACCTCAAACTGTATTATTTCTAGCTTTTGCTTTCTTTTTGTGCAAAGGAATTTTTTGCCTTACACTTCAGAATGCAATTCTTTTTGTCAATATATAGAAGTCTCTTCTTTGCTTTAGCATTCAGATTGTTGTTTTGATGTAAAAACCGAGATGATTTACTCCGGTCAATTGGGTCTGATTTGCTCAGCTTCGAAGATAAAACCGAGATGTTTACTCTGGTTGAAAGAGTTGGTGTTTTGTTCAACTTAATTATTCTCAATCGAGATGTTTATTCCGGTTGAAAGAGTTGATGTTTTGTTCAACTTAGTTAGTCTCAACCGAGATGTTTACTCCGGTTGAAAAGTTAATGTTTTGTTCAACTTAGGTATTCTCAACTGAGATGTTTACTCCGGTTGAAAGAGTTGATGGCTTGCTCAACTTAGGTATTCTCAATCGAGATGTTTATTCCGGTTGAAAGAGTTGATGTTTTGTTCAACTTAGTTAGTCTCAACCGAGATGTTTACTCCGGTTGAAAAGTTGATGTTTTGTTCAACTTAGGTATTCTCAACCGAGATGTTTACTCCGGTTGAAAGAGTTGATGGCTTGCTCAACTTAGGCGTTCCCAACCGAGGTGCTTATTCCGGTTGACAGAGTTGCAGATATGTTCAACCATGAAATTCAAGCCGAGATGTCCTTTCCGGTTATATGTGTTAATTAATGTGGTTTGTCTTGCCGAGGTATTTTGTTCGGCTGAAGCTATGAGGCATGAATACCGCGCAAACACTTGACGAAATTTAGCTTTTTCATTGATCGAAAATAAGTACAAGAGGTGGGGCTGATAGCCCGGTTACATATGTAAAGCAAAAAGCCGCGAAAAAAGAAAACTAAGCTAAGGGGGAGAGGTTGGTGAATTCATCATCGGTTGCCTCCAAATTGACCGTTGGAGATTGGTCTTGGGCACCGGGCTCAGTTCTGCCAGGCTACTCCTGCTCTTGGTGGTCCTCTCCCTTAGCATCTGCCTCGGCCTCTTCTTCAAGACCTTCCTCGGCCTCAGCCTGTAACGCGCTGAAGATGTCGTTGGCATATAGCACGAGATAGGTCGGTAGGAAGGCAGGCGGCGGAGTGGCAAACACGTCGGTATCAGGACCTTGACCGAGATGTTCGCAAGCAGACTTCCAGCCCGCTTTGAAATAAATGTCTTGAGTTGCGAAGACCTGCTTCTTGTAGCTGTCCTCGGCTTCATTGAAGCCGGCGTTGTTGGCATCTTCGCACTCCTTCTTCCTTGACTTCTTGAGTGCATGGAGCTCATCCCTCTTCTTCTCGGCTTCATCAAGCTGGCCGAGCAACCTGTTGTTATCGGCATTGGCGATTTGAAGTGAGGACTTTGCTTGGCAAAGCTCGGTTTGAAGGCTTTGGACTTGGCTGGCGGTGTCATTCGCCTTTTGCCGCAGTAGATGGATGCGCTCCATAACCAAGTGTTGTTTTTGGATGGCCTGCAAGAAGAAAATTTGATCAGAGAAGAAACCGTGCAAACACTTGTAAAAATTTCAATAGAAGATTGAGATTCTTACCCTGGTCATGGACTTCACGGCTGATTTCACCAACCGGGTGTCAGGGACATGGTCGCTGCCAACCACGTCGCTTGGCAGCAGAAGGGCTTTTGAAAGGTTGAAGGCGAGCAAGTGCTCCTTATCGCCCTTGACGGAAGCGTTAGCCGGGATGTCTTTACCTCAGTGCTTTAGCTGCGGTCGCCATGATGGTGTGGGGTCGGCGGTGACGGCGGGTTACTCGGTGGTTAGCTCGGCAGATGGGTCTGCGCGAGGTCTTTTGCCAGCCCGGCGAGTTTCTTGTCTGGCTTGCCCGGCGGCTGGAGATGCCAAGATAACCACGGGGCCGCTGGATTGACCGGCAGCTGGCGAGTGGGTGATGATGTTCGGTATCTCGGCTGAAGTGGCGGTGAGGAGGTTCTTGATGCGGCTTCGTTTGGCCATCTCCTGTTCTTCGGTCAACCGGATTAGCGGCACGTCCGGTAGAGTTAGGTCTGGAGGAGGTGATGGAGCACGGAGAAAGTCTGTCACTTTGCTCCGGCGTGGAGCTGAATATCTGTAAGTTAGAGTGTAGCCGAGTAGCACATTACAATCCTGGTGGCGGTAGCGGAGCAACGTCCGGATGGCTTCTACGTTGGGATATTGGTAGTTGGCTTACAAGGCTTGAATCGCTGCAAAGGAAACTGGAAAAATGTTTAAGTACAGAATATTGGATAAAGGCAACTGACCGAGCAAATTAGTGCGGCTTACTTGTGGAACTGAAGTTATTGCTAATTGACCAGCCCGGTACGTCGACTGTTTCATAGTTGCCAGACACCCAGAAAAATTCATTGTCGTGTAAGTCTTTATCTGGGGTGCCGGTCACTAGTTTTTCTTTGCTCGGTGGGATTTTTAAATAATAAGCAAGGCCATCGCCGGTGTGCCCAAGTGTGTATTGCCTCAGTATCTCGGCTAAACCTAAGTTGGTGCCTAGCCGGTTGCTTAGCTCGTGGACACCGTTGATAATTCGGTAAGTGTTTGTTGATACTTGTGTGGGTGCAAGCCTAGTCCGGCGCAGAAATTCGGTCATCAATGGGTTGACCGAGAAGTGGAGGCCTCCTTCGATGATAGACAGCACAGTGAAGGGGCACTGTTCTAATCTACCCCAAGGCGTTGTTTCAATTTTTGCGAGCTCAAGGTGGACGTCGGCCGGGATACCGTACTCCTCCCTGAACGCGGCCAGCGCAGCCGGAGTATCGACGAGGAAGCGAAATTTCCCCATGTGAAACCTGCTAAGTTAGCTCTGCTGATGACGTTTGGCACCGTCTGATGATTGATGGCTGCTCGGTCTTTGAGAGCCTCAGTAATGGTCAGTGGTCCCCTTGGACTCTGCAGGAAAAGGATGGCAAGTGTAAGAGGGAGCGCGGTCGCGCAAAGCGAGCTTGACTTTAGCTCGGTCATGAAGAGTGCCAAACCACTTCGATCGTAAAGGCTAACCAAGGAGCTCGGTCACCCAAGCGGACCAGATGTTAGCCCGGTCGAGCGGCCAAGTCCTTTTGCTATCCCGGTTTTTACTAAGGATGAGGCAAACAGGTTATTTGCTCGATCGGAGTAATTTTTTTGATCAAAAGAAGACCTGGAGCCCGGTCCGCCCCAGATCTTCAATGTTCATCAGAGAAAATGAGAACACTATGAGCAGTTAAGGGTTTGGGACGATTTTGGGTGCCTATGTCCTAAAAACTACGTGTTTAGTGCCTTAATGTGCGAAATACTAAGTGAAATAACAGCAAAAGAGGAGTTGGGGGACATACCTTTGAAGGGCAGTGGCTGCTTCTTCGAACACAAGCTGAGGAATGGCAAGAGAGGAATGGCACAAGCTCTGGGTCGTCGAAGAGAAATGAGAAGCAAGAAGAATGAAATGAAGGAAGCTAGGCATGCTTATAAGGAAGAAAAACCGCCAAAAATTTGAATGCCAACGGACGGCTGGGTTGGCCGCTCGAGGGCCAATGGGAGATTGACACGTGTCCCCATTAATGGCAGCGTCAAAGTTAAAGATACAGGAAGGTCAGATGAGGCGACGACCGAGCAAGTCAAGAGACAGGAAGGTCAGACGAGGCGTCAATCGAGCAAGTCAAGAGATAGTATGCTGAAGACAGGCGTGTCAGCCAGCCCGGTCAGCGATTGGTAAACCGAGGACCGAGGAGATGTTACCCCGGTCAGAATGGGTAATCCCAGTCACGCTTGCGCGGACGGAATTAAGAGGCAATTCAGAGGGAGATTTATGATCTGGAATTGGGCCGAACAGATTTGGGCTGAACAAGGGTTGGGCCGAGGTAGTGCGGCCCTATCTTGAAAGAACCTGCTCGGTTATTGCAAGGCGTGGTTTGACCGAGCTACATAGCTTCATGGTATCAAGGCCGGTCAATTAGGTTGTCCGGCGCCAAGAAAGGCGTGGTTGGACCGAGCTACTTGTGTTTGCTTGGCAGTAAGGCCGACGGCAAACTAGCATGAGTTGTACCGAGCTCGGCTATGCCGGGATGCAACCGAGCTCGGTCTTCGTTGAGCTTAGCTATTAGAATACTTAGGCATGAAGCACAGCATGGCCGTTGACAGCCGAAATAGTGCAGCTCGGCCGCCGAGCTCCCAGTAGAGTGGACAGGCAGTTGGGTTAGGTGATGTTCAGCAAGGTTTGTGCTGACAGATGGGATAGCGGAGCCATGTGTCGAGAGATCACCGGGAGTAGATTTGGGGCGCAGAGGGTATATAAGCATGTCTGCGCCCCCCGTATGCGGGGACGAACGTTTTGTAAGAAATACTTACACTCAAACACTCTCTCCTCTTTCTCTCTTTATCCCAAGGTGTGTGCAAACTTGATCGTCGGAGGGGTTTTCCGGCCATACACCGCTGGGTAGCTCACCACCGTTGTGCTCGCAAGTGATCGGACAGAAACGGAGCTTGAAAGAAAGGAGTACGGGCTTACCGGAATATTAGCTCCCCGTGCACTATATATTAAGCAAAATGGGGTTTTTAACCCCCAAGGCCTGTGGGAGCTTCAATATCCTAATATGAATTTTCTAAATTTTTTTTTATTTAAAAAAAAAATCTCAGCATTTATTGATTTGGTCAAAATCCCCTGATTAGCATTTATTAAATTTTTTCAATCCACATGTCTTTCCACATGTCTGCATTTATTGATTTGGTCAAAATCTCTTGATCAGCATTTAAAATCCCATCATACAAATAATTATAGATACAATCCATGTATAGTTACTGCAGTACCCTTTTCAACTTTCTCCCATACACTATGATTAGTGATAAGATTGTTAAATTATTTTTATAAAAAATCTTAAAAAACATAATTTATATATTAAAAAAAATCTAAAACAAATATAAATATCTATAATTATCACGTGCATAGCACGGGTGATATGCTAGTATATTATATAAGGAAAATGGGGTTTCTAACCCACAGGCCTTGTGGGAGTTTCATTATCTCAATCTTAATTTTTTAATTTTTTGTTTTAAAAAAAAATTAACCTCAGCATTCATTAATTTCTCTCAACTTACAAGCCTTTTTGACTTCTCTCATAATTACTACAACACCCTTTTCAAAACAAATAATTTGTATATTAAAAAAATATCTATATCTATATCTATATCTATATCTATTTATCTATACTATATATTATGCAAAAGGGGGTTTTTAACCCCAAGACCTGTGGGAGTTTCAATATCCCAATCTGAATTTTCTAAATTTCTTATTAAAAAAAAAAAAAACTCAGCATTTATTGATTTGGTCAAAATCCCCTGATCAGCATTTATTAACTTTTTTCAGTCCACATGTTTTTCCATATGCCTGCATTTATTGATTTGGTCAAAATCCCCCTGATCAGCATTTAAAATCCCCTCATACAAATAATTATAAATACAATCCATGTATAGTTACTGCAGTACCCTTTTCTACTTCTCACATTCACTATGGTTAGTAATAAGATTATTAAATTATTTTTATAAAAAAACTTAAAAAACATAATTTATATATTAAAAAAAATCTAAAACAAATATAAATATCTATAATTATCCCGTGCATAGCACGGGTGATAGGCTAGTATTATATAAGGAAAATAAGGTTAAACCCACAAGCATTGTGGGACCTCTAATGTGAACAAGTGACAGAAACTACAAACAAGTTACAGAAATCAGAAAATATTCTTTGATCTAAAATCACTCTTATCTATTCTCTGAAAAAATTTCTGAGAAGTGTTCTTCAATTTTTGTTTACATCCTCTATCAGAAATTATACATTAAGTCGTATAGCTTTGAACTCGTTTTTCCTGTGTGAGGATTATAGAAAAATCAGAGTCTCATTTTTATATCTATCTTTGAGAGATAATTCTTATAGCTTTCTATGAAAGTAAAAATACCTTCTTTTCAATCTTGTAAGAGTGTAGTACTCTCAGTGTTTTTTAGACTTAGAAAGTCGATGTAAAATCCGTGGAGGATTGCTCCATATGTGAAAAGGTTGCTAGCACTCTGTGAAACTAGAGAATAGTGGAAAATCTCAAGTGAAGCTTGAGGAGTGAACGTAGGCCGAGTTAAAGCCGAACCACTATAAATTTGTTTGCCCCTCTCTCCCTTATCTCTTTATTTTATTTAAATTGCCATAACTATATTTCATATTTTTATTGTGCTAAAATCATTAATTGACATAGTTGTTAGAACATTTTTTTAAATTTTTTTTATTTCATTAACTATATTTATCTATTGTGTTAGTCATAATTTTTATTAGGGTATTATTATTTTTATTTGTAAACCTAATTCACCCCTTCTTAGATTGTCTTTTGGGTAACAATTGGTATCAGAGCCTAGACTCTTGTTTTAGATTTAACCATCTGGGAGTTTCGATCCATGGCAATCTTAGCTGAAGGACAAGCCACAAATAGGCCACCATTATTTGACGGAAACAACTATAATCATTGGAAGGATAAGATGACCCTATACCTACAAGCCACTGATTATGCCATGTGGATTATTGTCACCAAAGGTCCAAAAATTCCTACCAAATTAGTAGACAATATTAGTGTACCTAAAACTGAAGATGAATGTGATGAGAGGGATCATAAATTATTGCAAGCCAATGCTAAAGCCAAACTCACCCTTGTTTGTGGATTAGACTCTAAGGAGTATAATAGAATTTCAAGTTGTGATTCGGCAAAAGAAATTTGGGACAAACTTGAGGTAATGTATGAAGGTACAAACTAAGTGAAGGAATCTCGTATTGATATGCTTGTTCATAGTTATGAATTGTTTAAAATGAACTCTGATGAATCTATTTCAAGTATGTTTATTAGATTTACTGAAATTGTAAACTCTTTGAAATCTCTTGGCAAAACTTATACTAGCAGTAAGTTGGTGAGAAAAATTCTTAGGTGTTTACCAAAGAATTGGAAAGCAAAGGTCACGGTTATTATAGAAGCCAAAAATCTCTCCACACTTGGGTTAAGTGAGCTTATGAGTTCCCTTATGACTCATGAGATCACCACGAAAGGACATGAGGATGTTGAAAACAAAAAGAAAAGTGGAATTGCATTCAATGTCTCATCAAATAAAGAAGAACATGAAAACTCCAGTGAGGATAAAAACTATGCCGTGTTTAGTAGAAATCTCAAAAAGCACTTCAAGAAAATAATTATGGAGGAAGAAGACCTTTCAAGAAAAAATACAACAAAGATAACAAGAAAGAGCCTATTATTTGCTATGAGTGTAAAAATCCTGGACATATGAAGATGGATTGTCCAAAATTGAAGAATCAAGAAAAAGACTACAAAAGAAACAAAAAGGCCATGGTAGCAGCTTGGGGAGAAAGTGAAGATGAAACCTGAAGTGATGAAATTGAAAATGAAGTAGCCAACTTATGTCTCATGGCTCTTGAAGATGAAGACTCTACTCAAGATGAGGTAACTACTCTTTACGAAGAACTTGAAAGTGCATTCCATGAACTACAAGATGAATTTAAAAAAGTTTGTGCTAAAAATAATGTGTTGAAAAAATCTGTTGCATCTTTATTTATTAATGTAGAAGAATTAAAGAAAGAAAAAATTGTTTTGAAAAATGATTTTGATACTCTCTCTAATGAGAAAACTACTTTAAAAAACAATGTTGATGATTTAACAAAAACACTTGAAAATTTTGTAAAAAGTAGAGATCATCTTAACATGCTTCTTGGAAATCAAATATGTGTTTTTGATAAAGCGGGTATTGGATATGACCTTATTAAAAAACAAAAAAATTTCAATTCAATTTTTGAAAAGGCAGCTCTCATGACACACCCTCATATTACTTATCATTATTGTAGAAAGAAAGGCCATTATATATCTTATTGTCCATTTAAAAAGAATATGAACATGAGAATTAAAAAGATTTGGATTATTAAGGGATCTAACAGAACTAACCAAGAAGGACCTAGGAAACTATGGGTACCAAAAACCAACATTTGATTGTCATCTTATAGGTTTGCTTTAAGTCCAAAGCTAAAGAAGGGAAGTGGTACCTTGATAGTGGATGTTCCGGACACATGACCGGAGATAAATCATTCTTTACTAAACTATCATTGAAAGATGGAGGATTTGTTACTTTTGGAGACAACAAGAAAGGAAAAATCGTCGGTATTGGTAGTATCGGTATTTCTCCTAACCCTTCTATTGAAAATGTTTTCCTTGTTGATAGACTTAAGCATAACCTACTTAGTATTAGTCAATTATGTAATAAAGGTAATCGAGTTATTTTTGATAAATCACATTGCACAATTGAAAGCACAAATAATCATAAAACTTTATTCGTTGGTAATCGCCATGATAATATTTATATTTTTCATCTTAATGATCTCTATGCTAGTGATGTTAAATATTTATATGTTAATAATGAAAATAGTTGGTTATGGCATAGAAGACTTGGTCATACTCATATGGATTTAATTGCTAAACTTTTGAGAAAGGATTTGGTCATTGGACTTCCAAAAATTAAATTTAAAAAAGATCATCTTTGTAGTGCTTGTCAACAAGGAAAACAAACTAAAACATCATTTAAATCAAAATCTCATATTTCTACAATTAGACTTTTACAACTATTGCATATGGATTTATTTGGTCCCTCAAGGACATCTAGTCTAGGTGGTAAACATTATTGTTTTGTTATTGTTGATGATTATTCAAGATTTACATGGGTTATGTTTTTAGCACACAAAGATGAAACCTTTTCTTCTTTCACAAAACTCTGTCGTAGAATTCAAAATGAAAAAGGCTTTTTTATTACTAATATTTGAACCGACCATGGTAAAGAACTTGAAAATGAGAAATTTGAATTGTTTTGTAATGAGCATGGTATTGGACATAATTTTTCAGCACCTAGAACCCCTCAACAAAATGGTGTAGTAGAAAGGAAGAATAAAACTTTAGAAGAGATGAGTAGAACAATGCTTTGTGAAAATAACCTTCCTAAATATTTTTGGACCGAAACCGTTCACACTGCATGCTATATTTTAAATCATGCATTAATTAGATCTATTCTTAAAATGACTCCTTATGAACTTTGGCATGATAGAAAAGCCCAACATTAGTCACTTGCATGTTTTTAGTTGTAAATGTTTTGTGTATAATAATAGTAAGGATAACTTAGGTAAATTTGATTCAAAATCTGATGAAGCAATTTTTCTTGACTATTCCTTAACTAGCAAAGCTTATCGTGTTTTTAATAAAAGAACTCTTGTTGTGGAAGAATCTATACATGTGGCATTTGATGAAACTAATATCTCTGCTCAAAAGCAAATTGTTAGTGATAATATAGATTTGGAACCAAATGTGGAAGATTCAAGTATCTACAAAGAAGAGAACTAACCATGTAAGTTGAACAAAGTGATTGAACAACCTATTCTCCCACCTCAAGAAGAAGGAGGAAACAATGATGATTTGCCAAGAGAATGAAAGTTGTTCATAATCACCCTAAGGATTTAATCCTAGGTGACTCTACAAAAAGTATTGAAACTCGTTCTTCACTTAGAAACATTTGTAGTAACTTGGCTTTTCCTTCACAGATTGAGCCTAAAAACTTTTAAGAAACCTAATTCGATAAACATTGGATGATAGCTATGCATGAAGAGCTTAATCAATTTGAGAGAAACAAAGTTTGGGAACTTGTGTCAAAACGTAAAGATCATACCATTATCAGTACCAAATGGATCTTTCGAAACAAGCTTGATGAATCTGGCACAATTATAAGAAACAAGGCTAGACTTGTTACGCAATGATACAATTAAGAAGAAGGTTGCTAGATTAGAAGCCATTCGCATGTTACTTGCATTTGCATATTTTAGAGATTTCAAACTTTATCAAATGGATGTAAAAAATGCCTTCTTGATGGTTTTATAAATGAGGAAGTTTATGTTAAACAACTCTCAGGTTTTGAAGATCATACTTTTCCAAATCGTGTTTTTAAACTATCAAAAGCTTTATATGGTTTGAAACAAGCACCTTGTGCATGGTATGAACGATTAAATAAATTTTTGATTGAAAATAATTTTTCTAGAGAAATGATTGACACAACACTTTTTGTTAAAACTAAAATAATGATTTACTTATTGTGCAAATAGATGTGGATGACATTATATTTGGTGCTACTAATGAAACCTTGTGTAAGGAATTTGCTAAGTTTATGCAAAGTGAGTTTGAGATGAGTATGATGGGGAGCTAAATTATTTCCTTGGGTTTCAAATCAAACAATATAAGGAAGGAATTTTTATCAACCAAGCTAAATACACAAAAGAACTACTCAAAAAGTTTGGTATGTATGACTCAAAAATAGCTGGAACACCTATGAGCACATCCATTAAGCTAGATAAGGATGAAAAAGGTAAGTCCATTGATCAAACAAAATATCGAGGCATGATCGGCTCACTTCTTTATTTAACTGCAAGTAGACCCGATATTATGTTTAGTGTTTGTATGTGTGCTAGATATCAATCAAATCCTAAGGAATTACATCTCAATGCTGTTAAAAGAATTTTTAGATATCTTGTTGGCACTCAAAATTTGGGACAGTTTTATCCTAGAGGTGTTGTATTTGATTTAATTAGTTACTCGGATATCAACTTTTCTGGATGCAAACTTGATAGAAAAAGTACCAGTGGCACTTGTCACTTTCTTGGTAACTCATTAGTATCTTGGTTTAGCAAAAAGCAAAATTCTGTTGCTTTATCAACGGCCGAAGTTGAATATATAGCTTCTGGAAGTTGTTGTGCCCAAATACTTTGGATGAAACAACAATTGGAGGACTTTGATTTGCATTATGATCATTTTTTAAGAGATCATGTTCAAAAAAGAGATATTGTACTTGAATTTGTAAACACCGACAAGCAATTGGCGGATATTTTCACAAAATTCCTAGGCGAGAATCGCTTCAATTTTATTCGTAGCGAGCTTGGAATGTCGATTTCTACTTAAAAAGTTTTGTTATGACTGTGAAACTTAAATTTTTGTTAAAATGATATATGTGTATTGCTACATTGATATGTAAACATTTATAACAGTTGAATACTCTCAAGTCCTTCATATGTTTATTCTCCTTAACAGTTTGTTATTCTCAACTGTGTAATTTTTTTTTGAGTTTTGCATCTTGAGGTAAAATTAACTTTGCATACATTGATTTTTTTAAACCATCATTGTATTTTTTTTTGCATTACCATTCTAACGACACCAACGTCCCATTAAGTTTAATTTCTACTTGTATTATTTTATTTTAATTTAATTTAATTTTTTTATTTTGCTATTAGGCTTAATTTCTTTTATTTTTATTTTTTTTCTCATTATTATTTTTTTGTTTGGGCTTAATTTTTTTTTTTTAATTTCATTTTTCAGTACTTAAACATAAAAACAAAAATAAATCAAAATATAAATATTTACATAAAAAAAAACCCTTCATTTTTTTACGGCCATACGCCGATCTTACTTACTCGCATCTTCCATCGTTTTCTTCATCTTTTTATCACCTCGAGAGGCCTTTAAAGGCCCTGCCCCCGTGCTTTCGTCGAGAGCGACGACTCCCCGCTGACTATTAAAGGCCAAGAACGACGTTGCTCCAAATCGGGCTATGGAGGTGGTCTTTTGTTTAAGCTCTTTATTTTCGGCCTTCAGTGCGCAAATCTCTGCTCGTGCATCCTTGTACATGCGCTAGAGTAGCGAGAGTTGGGTATTGACTTGGTGGAGCTCACTCGTCCCGTTCTGCAGTCGGTGAGCCAATTTTGTGACTGCAGTCACCGTCTCCATACAGGACGTCAGTGTGAAATGATTGGCTTCAATGTCTGATTGAGCTATCGGCATCATAGGAAGGTTGGGAAGAGTAGGAGCCGGGGCACTCGACCCAGCAACGCTTACGGGATCATTCAGATCCGGAAAGAGAGTAAGGGGACGAGACGAGGCCATGAAGTAGAAGAGAGAGATGTAATCGATAGGAGGGTAATTTTTGGCAGCCTTTCTGCTCTGTTCAGTCTCTCTGTTCTATCTCTCTCACATAGAAGAAGAAAGAGATGGAAGCGAATGAGAAAGAAGAAAGAGAAGAGAGTGATTAAGAAGAACACGGAGGAGAAGAAGACGAGGGAGAGAGGGCCGATGCCGTTGATTGACCCGTCTCACTCTTGTCGGTCAGCTGACGCAAAAGCAAGGACGTGTGTCCGACGCAATTTTTGACAGAAAAAATAGAGGCGCGTGAATCGTATATATATGTTTTGAATTGTATAAATGCCATTTATCACTATCATTTTCCTCATCCTCTTCCTCCAGATTCTGACCCATGATTTCCTTTTTGATAATGTCACAGGGGGAGAAACTTATGATGTTATATATTATGATGTTATGTATTATAATGTTATATATTATGATGTTATGTATTATGATGATGTTATGTATTATGAGATTATATATTATGATATTATGTATTATGGTATTATTTTCAAACTAATCTGATGTTATGTATTTATAGTTTGATATCGTAATCTTATATCATGTTGTTGATTAAAACTTATTTATTACACATGTGCTAACCTATGTATTTAGAAAATGAATTCATGGAGCATGACTTGAGAGGGAGTCTTTCTTACTCCCAAATCAAATCAAAATATAATTGTGTGCCATCATAAAAAAGGGGGAGATTGTTAGACTTATTTATTTTGATGATTTATTTAATTATGTTTTAATTTATTTGAAAGAGAAAAATATAATCTAAAATTTATTTAGATGCTTTATTTAATTATATTTTAATTTATTTGAAAAAGAAAAATAGAATCCAAAATTTATTTTGATGATTTATTTAATTATGTTTTAATAGAATCCAAAATTTATTTTGATGATTTATTTAATAATGTTTTAATTTATTTGACAGAAAAAAATAGAATCAAAATTTATTTTGTCCCATTATTTCTCACCTAAACTTTTATCCTCAATATTGTTTGCATGTATTTAATATTTGCTTAAATCAGAAGTTCATTTCAACCCAAAAATAATGCCCAAACCAGAGATTCAAACAGCCCAAAACAAAGGTTCAAAAAGCCCAGCACACCAGCAAGCCAAAAGGTTCAAGTGAAAGATATTCAAATTAGTAATGATGGAGTGAAAGATATTCAAATTAATAATGATAGAGTGAAAGATATTCAAATTAATAATGATAGAGTGGAAGATATTCAAATGAATACAATAGCTATAAACGGTTATAAGTTTCATTATATATACCAAAACCTCTAATGTGAACAAGTGACAGAAATTACAAACAAGTTACAGAAACAAGAAAATATTCTTTGATCTACAATCACTCTCATCTATTCTTTGAAATTTTTTTTGAGAAGCGTTCTTCAATTTTTGTTTATATCCTCTCTCAGAAATTATACATTAAGTCGTATAGCTTTAAACTCATCTTTCCTGTGTGAGGATTACAGAAAAATCATAATCTCATTTTTATATCTATCTTTGAAAGATAATTCTTGTAACTTTCTGTGAAAGCAAAAACACATTCTTTTCAATCCTGTAAGAGTGTAGTACTCTCAATATTGTTTGGACTTAGAAAGTCTGTGTAAAATCTATGGAAGATTGCTCCATATTTGAAAAGGTTGCTAGCACCATGTGAAATTAGAGAATAGTGGAAAATCTCAAGTGAAGCTTGAGTAGTGGACGTAGGCCGAGTTGAAACCGAATCACTATAAATTTGTTTGCCTCTCTTTCCCTTATCTCTTTATTTTATTTAAATTGTCATAACTATATTTCATATTTTTATTGTGCTAAAATCATTAATTGACATCACTGTTAAAACACTTATTTTAATTATTTTTATTTCATTAATTATATTTATCTATTGTGTTAGTCATAATTTTTATTAGGGTATTATTATTTTTATTTGTAAACCTAATTCATGCCCCCTCTTAAGTTGTCTTTTGAGTAACAAAATTTATCTATCTATCTATCTATATATTATATAAATAAAATGAGATTTCTAACCACAAGTGTTGTGGGAGCTCCAATATCTCAAACTAAAATTTCTAATTTTTTGATTATAAATAATTAAAAAAATCCTCTATAGCTCTCATTCAAAAAAAAAAAAAAAGCATACTAATCCATTTCAAAATTCAAATTTGAGGGGTACTAAATATGGAAAGCATTCCATCAATTTAAATTTAAAATTATAATGATTTATCCCATAATATATAAGTTTTAAAAAATGATCTATTTCATGATTTATCAATATATTTATATATTTATACAATTATAATTGTAAAATATTGACATTTCATTAAGGTTGAAAGTTGTAATTCTTTTTTCTCATTTTTTTTATTTGGTTTAATTTTTTGTTAATACGTGTTACAATATAATTGGTCTATAAATTAATTTTATATTCTTACAATAAAATTTTAAATTTGGATTCTTACTTAAATTAAATTACTATAATTGGAATAAGATCAATATTCATTCTTTAAATTTTGCATCCTTTATTAAATTATAAAAAAATAATTCAAATTTAAATTCTTTTTTCAACTTTCAAGACCTATTAAATTTTGAATAGTCAAAATTGTCGTTCAAACAATTATTGTTCATCATTTATGATTATTCATAAAGAAACATAATGATTTGACATTTATTCTAATTTTAAAAACTTTAAAATATCAACTTTTAAATTGAAAAAACTACACAAAAACAAATTTTTATGTGCAAAAAAAAAAAAGCTATTTGAAAAAATTGAAAAATTGAATTTTTTTTTTTTTTTTGGGTGTGCAAAGCTAAAAATTTGGTGTCTATAAATGAGCATGATGATGAAACATTGATGTGCAAAACTAAAAAAATAAATAAAAATGAAAAAATTGATAATTTTCTTAGTCTTAAAATTAGAAAAAAACTGTTAATGTTGTTGGTTTTATTGGATAGTTGAATCAAACTAATAAGTGGGCAAAAACGTTTACTATCATACTGTGTTTTTTTATCAGTTAGTGAAACAATTATCTGGACAATTACTATGCAAAATTCATAATGTTCTTAGTTTTAAAAATTGAAAAAAACTGATAAAATTCTCAATTTTACTAAATAGGACTTATTGGTTCAAAAAATCTTAAATAGGACCTGAGTTACCATAACATTTGTAAATAGGATTTTTCGGTAATTAACTCTTAAAAAATTTTAAGCTTGACTCAAGTTGGTTGGGTTGAGCTCATCTAAGTTTGCAATTATAGCAAGGGGGTCAAAAGTTACATGATTAAATTTGTGATAAATTAAGTAATAATAAATAAATTATGATAAAATTGTGGGCCTTAAATTGTAAATTTCAATCTTCTTTGCATACAAAATTTAACTATTTATATTATTTTGTATAAAAATATATATTTATTTTTTTTACATGCCGTGCATAGCACGGGGTTACCAGTAGTCTATACTATATATTAAGCAAAAGAGGGTTTTTAACTCCTAAGGCCTGTGGGAGTTTCAATATCCCAATATCAAATTTCTATATTTTTTATTTTTTATTTAAAAAAAAACTCAGTATTTATTGATTTGATCAAAATTCCCTGGTCAGCATTTATTAACTTTTTTCAATCTACATGTCTTTTCACATGCCTGCATTTATTGATTTGGTCAAAATCTCCTGATCAGCATTTAAAATCCCCTCATACAAATAATTATAGATACAATCCGTGTATAGTTACTACAGTACTTTTTTCAACTTCTCTCATACACTATGGTTAGTGATAAGATTGTTAAATTATTTTTATAAAATATCTTAAAAAACATAATTTATATATTAAAAAAAATATAAAACAAATATAAATATCTATAATCCTGTGCATAGCACGGATGATAGCTAGTTTTTTGATTTAACCAAAAAAAAAAAAAAAAACTTCGTATTTATTGACTTCTTCCAACCCATAAACCTTTTAAACTTATATCATAATTATTGTAGCACCCTTTCAATTTCTCACATACACTATGGTTACACACAAAAGTAAAGAAGATAAGAATTTAGCTATGGATTTCAAAAAGATATAACATCTAAATTTGAATTATGATTTAGTAATATAATTATCTATTTTTTGATGTATATCTATCAAAATTTCAAATCACTTAATGGGACAAATTAATCAATTTTCTAAAATTATTGATTTTTTAATTTACAAGATAGATTAAAAAAACTATTGATTGATTTATTTATTTAATAACAAAAATATTTCATAATCTCTCTATCTTAATCTCTCTCACTGATTTTCAAAAAAAAATATTAAAACTTGCATTCCTTCTCTCTTTCTCAGAAAATCAGATAATATTTTTTATTAAAGTTGTAGATATCTATCTATATTTGATATATTATATTATAATATAACAAAAAAAAAAACATTAAAAAAAATCTTTTGAGTTTGTCTAAACAAATCTAATTTGAAAATATTTTCCACCATTATATTTTAAATCAATAAAACTCACATGTCTATTACATATCTAACTCACATCATAACTTATCTAAATAATAATAATTAAAGACAAATAGAAATCACAGATAAATTAAATTAAAAAAATAGATACCCATAACTCCATCTAAAATAAATTGAAAAAAAAAAACCTTGAATAGAAACCACACAAAAATAAAAAATAAAAAAAGAATTTAGATATAGATCAAAAATAAATAAATATTAAAACTTTCATTCTTTCTCTCTTCCCAAAAAAATTAGATAATATTTTTTATGAAAGTTGTAGATATCTATCGCTATCTTATTTATTATATTATAACATAACAAAAAAAAGAAAACTAAAAATCAGATATATAAACAGATAAAATTAATAAATTAGATTTTTATTTATTCAATTAAAAATTTTCTTTTGCATCTTAATATCCAATTTTAAATTTTAAAAATCTTTAAAATTTATTTAAACAAATCATATTTGAAAATATTTCCCACCATTATACTTTAAATCAATAAAACTCACATGTTTATTACATATCTAACTCACATTATAACTTACCTAAATAATAATAATTAAAAACAAATAAAAACTACAAATAAATTAAATTAAAAAAAAAGATACCCACAACTCCATCTTAAATAAATTGAAGAAAAAAAAAAAAACCAAATAGAAACTATACAAAAATAAAAAAGATAAGAATTTAAATATGGATCTAAAAAAAATATGACAATATCTACATTTGAATTATGATTTAGTAATATAATTATCTATTTTTTTGATGAACATATATCAAATTTTTAAATCACTTAATGAGACAAATTAATCAATTTTTAAGTCTTATTTAAAGAATAATCTGATTAGTCATCCCAACTCCTAAACTTTGCGAGCACTGGTAGAGAAGCTAATGGATTGGGTTAAGTAAGGTTTAAGTTGTTGGAGGTAACATTTTCACACTCTATAAATTTTTTTATTTTATTTTTTTCTTGTGTGATTCTCTTTTTCTACTGTTGGTTTGTTTTGGTTTTAGTGAGGTTTATGTGTTTGTTTACAGGTTTGCATTGTAGAAAAGAATTATCAGTGGTTATGGTTGCAATCGAAGTATTTATATCCGTTCCATGCCAAGGATTTTGATCGGATTTTATTTTTTTCAGTGAAGACCATAAAATTGAAGTTAAAAAAATAGGTATCAAATTTTTTATGTTTTTTTGTCATTTTATTTTATAAAAAAATGTAAAAATTTATTGAGAATTCAAAATTTTACTATAATATTAGATTTTTGTATAACTAGGTAAATTTAAAACTTTTAAATATCATTGTGTTCTTTATTTTTATTCTCTTTCTATCTCATTAGACCATTACTGCTATTTGTTAGTTTGTTAATTATAATTCAATTAATTGAAAATGAAAACTTAATATAATTTTCCATATATATTATATTTAATTTGTTACAACTATGGTTGTATCTAACAGCATAATATATAGGGATAATATCTAAATATAATTTATATTTTATTATGTGATTAAAATAATCCATTTTAATAGTATATAGAAGAGTTAGATGGTTTCTTTTATCTCTAAAAAACCCAATTTATTTATTTATTTATTTTTTACTTTTTCATTTTTTAAATTGAAATAGTCCATCTTAATATTATATAGAAGAGTTAGGTGGTTTCTTTTATCTCTAAAAAACCCAATCTATTTTTTTTTACTTTTTAATTTTTTAAATTGAAATATCAATTATTTATGTCCATCAAACAAAACTGATAAACACATATAAAAAAGCTATACATTTTTTTTCATTTTTTTTTCATTTTTTAATATGTAGGATATTTGTAAATAGAAAATGCTTGACACCCCAAAATTTTTTCCATAATCCAACTTATAATGATGTAGTCACAAGTGTCAATTTTTATACAAATATGAGAAGAGAATTAATTACATTATACATTTTAACCAATCACATACTCAAACTTTGACTATTTCAAGATGTTATTTCACTATAATTCCAATTAAGAGAATCTTCAACCCTTAATATATTTTTTTATCAAATTATAATTTGATAAAAATTTAAAAAGATGAAACATTAAAAATTATTATTTTTTCCATCAAAATTGGTGAAAAGAAAAAAAATTGGGATAAAATGAAAATTCTTTTAAAAATTGATAAAAATTTAATGAAAAAGTTTAAGTTATTCATATCAAATCAAAAATTTTATTCAAATTTAAAATCAAATTAGATAAAAAACAAAAGAAGAGAAAATGATAAAAGTTTGAAAATATTTTGAAACATTCTTATTCATAAATGCTATAAATCTGTGTGTGTATTATATTTTTAGTTATAAAATTGAAATCAAAAGAAATGTAACTTAAATGATTAGATTAGTAATAAAAATATCATATTAATTATTGTTAAATATCACTTCACTTCATATTTAATAATAAAATTATATATTTGTTTTAATTATAATTTTTAAATTTGTATATTTTCATAACAAGAAGAGGTATGTCATAACTCAGTTAATTTTATTTAATAAAGTTTATCTTTTTTTAATACAAATTATCAAAATTGCACTAAATATATATATATATATATTTTAATTTTTTTAAATTAATAATTTAAAAAGTTATAAACATAAAAGTTAACTTATTAATTTCATGTATACCACAAGATAAAATATTAAATTACTTCAATATAATTATAATGATTTGTTTTTTTAAAATTTATAAAGTCTCGTGCATATCACGGGTTATCACTAGTCTATTATATAAGGAAAAGGGTCTTTTTAACCTACAAACCTTGTGGGAGCTCCATTATTTCAATCCTAATTTTTAATTTTTTGATTTTTAAAAAAAAAAAAAAAAAATCCTCATCACTTATTGACTTTTCCCAAATCTTTTTGACTTCTCCTATACACCCTCTTTTTAAATTCTCCCATTCCTATGTAATTATTTTGGAAATAATATTTATTCCTTAATTTATGGATTTCAAATGGAAAGATAATAAAAATATTTTATAATCTCTCCGTTCTAATTTCTCTCATTGATTTTCAAAAGAAAATATTAAAACTAAAAAATCAGATAATATTTTTCATGAGAATTGTGGGTATCTATCTATATCTTGTATATTATATTATAACATAACCAAAAAAAAAAAAATTTAAAAATCATATATACAAATAGATAAAATTAATAAATATGATTTTTATTTATTCAGTTAAATCTTTTTTTTGCCTCTCAATATCTAATTTTAAATTTTAAAAATATTTAAAGTCTATCTAAACAAATCTGATTTGAAAATATATCACACTATCATACTTTAAATCAATAAAACTAACATGTCTATCACATTTCTAACCCATATCATAACTTAACTAAATAATAACAAAGAATATAAGAATTAAATTAAATTAAAAACCATAGATAAATTAAATTAAAAAATATATAGAAACCCACAATTCCATCTTAAATAAATTGAAAAATAAAAAAACAAATATATAACCACACAAAAATAAAGAAGATAAGAATTTAAATATACATCTCAAAAAGATATAACTATATCTATATTTGAATTATAATTATCTATTTTTTTGATGTATATCTATCAAAATTTTAAATCACTTAATGGGATAAATTAATTAATTTTTAAGTCTTATTTAAAGAATAATCTAATTAGTTATCACAACTCCTAGACTTTGCGAGTACTGACAGAGGAGCTAACGGATTAGGCGGGGCGATGTCTAAGTTGTTGGAGGGTAATATCCCACCACTCCATAAATTTATTTGTTTTTAATTTTATTTTTTTCTCAGTGTGATTCTCTTTCTTTGTTGTTGGTTTGGTTTTATTTTCGGTTTTAGTGAGATTTAGGTGTTTGTTTATAGGTTTATATGGTAGAGAAGAATTATTGGTGATGATGGTTGTAATCGAAGTATTTATGTCTATTTTGTGCCATGGATTTTGATCAAATTTCATTTTTTTCAATGAAAACCGTAAAATTGAAGTAAAAAACTAGGTATTGATTTTTTTTATTTATTTTTTATTGTCATTTTATTTTATAGAAAATGTGAAAATTTATTGAGAATTCAAGATTGTACTATAATATTAGATTTTTGTATAACTAGGTAAATTTAAAACTTTTAAATATCATTGTATTTTTTTTTATCCTCTTTTTATCTTATTATGCCATTACTGCTATTTGTTAGTTTATTAATTATAATCCAATTAATTGAAAATGAAAGTTTAGTATAACTTTTCACATATATTAATTAATTTGTTACCGCTATATTTGTATATAATAGCATAATAGGGATAATCTCCAAATATAATTTCTATTTTTTTATGTGATTAAAACAGTCCATCTTAAAATAGTATATAGAGAAGTTAGATGACTTATTTTATTCCTAAAAAGCTCAATCTATTTTTTTTTTTTATACTTTCTAATTTTTTAAATTGAAACATCAGTTATTTATGTTTACAAAGCAAAATTGATAAACACATATCCAAAAACTACATATTTTTTTTCCTTTTTCTTTTATTTATTTATTTTTTTAATAGGTAATATATTTACAAATGAAAAATGTTTGACACCTCAAAATTTTTTTTCCATAATCCGACTTATAATAATGTGGTCATAAGTGCCAATTTGTATACAAATATGAAAAGAGAATTAATCAAATCATACATTTCAACCAATTACATACTCAAACTTTTACTATTTCAAGATGTTATTTCACTATAATTTCAATTAAAAAAATCTTCAACCCTTAATATTTTTTTTATCGAATTATAATTTGATAAAAAATTAAAAAGATGAAGCGTTGGAAATTATTGTTTTTTTTCATCAAAATTGATGAAAAGAAAAAAAAAAATTTGGGATAAGAATGAAAGTTCTTTTAAAAATTGATAAAAATTGAATGAAAAAGTTGAAGTAATTCATATCTAATTTTTATTTTTTATTCAAATTTAAAATCAAATTAGATAAAATAAAACTAAAAGAAAATGATGAAATGTTGTAAATATTCTAAAACTTCTTATTCTTAAAGATTAGAAATCCGTATGCGTATTATATTCATATTGTATTTTTAGTTATGAAATTAAAACCAAAAGAAATGTAATTTAAATTATTAGATTAATAATAGAAACATCATATCAATTATTGTTAAATATCACTTCACTTCACATTTAATAATAAAATTGTATATTTGTCTCAATCATAACTTTTAAATTTGTATATTTTCATAACAAGAAGAGATATATCATAACTCATGTAACCTCATTTAATTAGGTTTACCTTTTTTTTATTTATTACAAATTATCAAAATTGCACTAAATAGATATATATTTTTAATTTTTTTAAACTAATAATTTAAAAAGTTATAAATATAAAAATTAACTTATAAATGTCATGTATACCACAACATAAAATATTAAATTGTTTCAACATATTTGTAATGATTTTTTTTTTTTTTTTAATTTATAAAGTCCCGTGCATAGCACGAGTTACCACTAATTCTTTATACATTAGAGACTATAGATGCACAGATTTGTTCAAGCTACTTTTCAATTATGAAGTGAAATTAAAGAAGCCATTTTGTTTTCTAACTAGTTTGATAATTTAATATTTTCTTTTCACTTTGTATGGCTTTAATGATATTAAATTGGTTTTACATTTTCTTTTCTTTTTTTTAAAAAAAATCTCATCTACTTATATGCTTGTTTGTTATGACATGTTGTTATAATCTATAGATTAGTTTTCTACCCGTGCATAGTGTTTGAATCTTTATTTTATGAAAAATTAGCTTTAATATGTCACTTTTTGGTAAGTTAGTTAAAATTAGAATTAAACTAAGTTTGAAAATATTATATTGGTAAAAGTAAATCAATTTTAATTTTCTATATAACTAGAGCATTGATTTGATCCTAGTTTCGAAAACTTAGAACCAATCATAATTAGATTAGTTCTAAATTTAGGAGTTGTTTGGGATGATCTAAATAAGTGCACTTTTTGACTTTTTATAAAATATGAGTTGGGTATGGGTTGGGTTTGAAGGGATGTGATAGAGAGGTGATATGATTTAAATAAGATGATGTGGTTTAAATAGGATAGTGACTTTTTGACTTTTTGATTTTTTTAAGTCATGACAAACAAGGCCTTAATGACAACATAAACCAAACCAATATGCACACTTCTAGCTTGGAGTAATGCATGCATGTTGTATTATTATTATAATCTTCTATGATAAATCATAACAGACCTCGTAAGGTTAATGAGCAATAATAAAATTTTACTCCAACTTAGTACCAAAGCAGTTCTATTTTATATATTTGAAAAGTGTAAAGAGTTATCAAACTTTATAACATCCATCGATAATCAATTGTTAAAGAATTTGATCAAATTAAAATAAATAATATTAAATTAGTCAAAATTTCTGCTACAACTACAATCTCAAACATATAAAGACTAATAATTGAGAAATAGTTGATAAAATAATGAACGGCATTTTTGTTCGAATAATTAATTTTTGTTTAGAAGTTGATATTCAAATATTCTGTTTTTGTTTGAAAGTTGATATTCAAACGATACAAATAATACGTACTAAGATAAAGTATGGTGTGCAAATAAATTACCAAAAAGTTTGACATCCAAATCAAAATATGGAGAGAATTATAGTATTTTTTAACAAAGGAAAAATGAAAAGACCATAAAATAAAAAAAATTAAAAAAAGTCTCTTAATTAGCAATGACACATGTCAATAATTTGCATTAACACATGAAGGCCTTCAGGCATTCTAATGTAAAGCTTTACTATATAGATAATAAATTATATAGATAATAACGTCTCTGTTTTGTTTCTTTATTATTATTTGTGGATAAATTACATCATTAGTTTTTATAATTTGAGTGAAGTTTTAATTTAGTCTTTATAGTTTTAATTTGAATAATTTAAATCTCATACTTTCAATTTTATTGCAACATTATCTCTCCATTATGTATTATTTGCATTTCATATAGAAATACAACACGTTGTATACATTCCATTTTTGACTAGTCCTAAGATTTGGACACCTCCAAAGCAACTCCCTCGATAATGGAATAAAGATAGACCTCGATTACTTTAAAGTGCAGGCCTTCAAATGGAAGTGTTATCCAACTTTAAACCATTTTTAGCCAAAAACATTTTCAAGCCTTAAAGAGTTTTCAAATATTAAAGATTACATTTCAAGGATTCGATTAAGTCTAACTCCACCTTTTCAAAATTAGAACATTATTTCTTTCAAAAAGTGAGCGAAGACGAAGTCGAAGTTAAATTGCACGAAAGGAAGGAGAACACTTAATAAAATTTCAACTTTATGTAATCATGCAAATCCACAAGTCTTACAACCTGCAGGTGATCAAGCAAGGAGATAAAACCTATGGATGATCATATGGCGAGACAAACACTTGGACCTATCGAATATGTGAAGCGATGATTTTCAAAACAATTTTGAAAATAGGTTTTTAAATGGTCTTTAAAATGTTTTGGCTAAAGCGTGGTTTGGTTTGTGTTTGGGATCTCATTATGCCATTGGCCAAGCCGAGAAGTTATAAGCATTCGCTTTTTTTTTTCATCATTGAGGAGCATCAAAGGTATTTAATCCTAATATTGATAAAAAAATGAGGTATCTATAGGTATTTTTGTACATACTTGTGTGACACTCTTACATAAAAATGTGCACTATCAATCACGCTAACACAATCTTGTAGAAAATTCATTTTTTATACCTAAATAGGGTCGGCCTTGAGGTGAGCAAGGTTGCCGCCTTGGGCCCCCAATTCGAACAAAAATCAGGGGCCAAAATATTGGTAGTTTATGTAATATTAATAGCCCAAAATTGAAGCCTAACCCAATATTCTTTAATTTAACACAAAAGGCCCATTGTAAAATTGACCTATTACATTGTAAAATTAATAAGAACACAACAAGGCTCATTACAACAGAACACAAAAGGTCCATTTCAAATTTGATCTATTGTGGCACACTCACAAACTGTCAGTCTCCTCTTGTTCTCTTTCTCTGCCTTAAATTTATTATTTGTGACCTAATTTCTTTTTAAAATTCATTGCTTTTTTATTTATTTCTTTGAAGACTATGCTTATTAATCCACTATCTCTTTTTTGTTAATTATATTTGTGCCTTAAATCTAATTCCAGTGTCCTAATTTTTTAATCTAAGGTTTGTGGCGATAATTTTGTTAATTTTTATTTAATTTAAACTTTGTCATGGTTTTGTTTTGCTTGAATTAGATATTCTCTTCAATTGTTTGTGACTTTGTGTGCGTGTTCTTTGGATTGTGAGCTGAATTTTTGTTGGGTTGCAAATAATCTTATATGGTTTGAATTTTTTTCCAATTTGGATTCTAGAAAGTGTATGGATGTGAAAAAGTAAAAAATAAGCAATTTTTTTTAAAAAAATTAATTCAATCTTAAAAGAGAAGCAAACAAAAAGTTCAAATTCAATTGATAATTAAGATCATATTAACGAAGAATTTGAAAATTTTGTAAGTGAAACCTATCAAAATGAAGAAGTTAGTCAATGATTAAAGAGCCCTGTGGGAAAGTATTTTGTGAATGACAACACGTGACTAAGGTAACGCCGAAGTGTCAACTGAGGTGCCACGTGGCTTGGTCATGCTGCCAAGATGATCTCAGCTAGGCTGAGGTTATCTGCGAAGATACCAGAATCTGAGATAAGCAGATAAGGGACAAGAGACCTAGAATAGGAGAAGATCTTAGTTTGGATAAAGATAAGGCTCAAGAAGAGTTTATCTCTATCTAGATGAGGGTCCGGGATGAGCATTGAGCCTGAGTCCATTAAAGTGAGGCTTCTAAAAGGATTAGGTCACTGCTGGTTATAAAAGCAAGGTACCCTTGTGGGTTTGAGATAAGTTCTTTCTTGTGAGTTTAAGTACTATTTGCTATTTGTGAGAGATATTGATTATTGCCTTGATTGTCGAAGTGCCCCTGAGTGGACAAACCACTACTGGATTCTTATCTTCTTGTTATAGGTTGTTGGGTTTAATCTATTCTACCAGTGCTCTCCGGCTGAGTTCCCTCTGTTTGGTTGTGTGGTTAAAAATCAACACCCATAATTTGGCGCCGTCTATGGGAAGTTAAGGAGAATAGATGGCTAACAACGGGCATGAAAAAAAGATTGGAGACGACATCCACAATAAAAGTAGTGAACATGTAGATCCTAATGTCAGAGAGGAAAACCGTAACGAAGGAGCACAAGATCAGAATCTTGGGGAGAAGGACGTCGGCGAAGAGGGTAACGCCCCGAAGAAGGGTGGTTGAGATGAGTATTACAATGAAAGGGACCTCCAGGTATGAAAGGATAGATGCCTGAAGAGAGATGGCGAAATGAAAGGCATAACAAACAAGTTGGCAGACCTACAGTCAGTTGTCAACTTCATGATATAGAACAATGTGATGCAACCACCATTCCTATTGCAGGACACACCGGTACCAGCGGCCAATATTGATGTCCAAAATGGGGGGCAAAAAACAATCCCATTAGTCCAACAGCACGGCAAGGGAAAAAAACATTTACATCGACCGTTACAGGATGTCGGGCGAACAGAGTCAGTGAGAGGTGAGTCGTAGAAGACACCACAAACCAAGGGGACCTATGTCAAAGAACCTCGGCATATCCAGGGAAAGGGCCTTTGTTTTGATGCAGTAGATGAGGAAAAGTCCAAACGAACGCATAATTACATCGGGAGCAGCGCGCCAAAGAGATTGAAATCTGTTGATAGCCGAGCTCCCCGACAGAACGAAGGAGGATTTAAGGGACTACCTCTAGAGAAAGCGAATGAACATCGAGATCACCTCTCCTGTCAAGCCAAAGACGCCATTCTCGGTGGAGTTGGATACGTTTGAGGCCCCAAAGAGATTCCACATGCCGAGGTTCCAGATATATGATGGTAAGTCAGATCTAAACTTTTATGTCGGCTTGTATTTAAATTCAATGGCTTTGTGGAGCGGGAATGAGCAGTTGCTGTGCAACTTATTCCCCTCATCCTTTGGGGAGATAGCATCTAATTGGTTCCACAAGTTGCCGAAAAGGAACTATAAAGAGTTGGGAAGGCATGGCCTAGATGTTTGTGGCCAGATTTGTTACGAACAAGTTATAGCCACTATGAGTAGACTTTCTGCTGGCTTTGAACATTAGTGATGGTGAAAGCCTTAGGGCTTATGCCAAGAGATATTACGAGATGTTTAACTGAATTTCTACTTGTAACGAGAAGCTGACGGTTGTATCTTTTAAGAATGGCCTGGATGATGAATGTCCACTTCAAAAATCACTGGCAAAAACCCTACCAAAAAGTATGGAGGAGCTCATGGCAGGGATTGAAAAGTATGCCAGAGCAAAAGTGAATATGCAAGGAACGAAGACACCAAAGCAAGAGAAGAGAAACGGCTCGCCAAAGCGAGGCCGAGGTAATTCTGGTATAAATAGGCAGGAGACAGGGTTGAGGGCTGCACCGGTAGTTACCACTGTATTCAGGATCTTGATCTACAAAGTTCTAGAAAGGATCAGGAACCAATCGTATTACAGAGCGCTGGAGAAAATCCCTGACAAGTTTATTGGAAGGAGCATTGGAAAGTATTGTGTTTTCCATAATGAGGATGGACACTTGACTCAGGGGTGCATGGCTCCGCAGATGCACTTGGAGGATCTGATTAAATAGGGTCACTTGATAGACCTAGTAGATGAGGCCAGGATGAAGGAAGAGCATGTAAGGCTACCCCAAGCACTAGCAGCACCACCTCTACCACCGCTACCACAATAAGTAGATGGACCTCGGATGATCAATGTGATTCACTTGAAGGTCAATGAGAATGATGTACGAGAGGAGACCTAGAGAGTAAGGCGTTTGTAGCATGTGTATCAAGTCCAGCAAAAGAAACCTAGGACAAATGAGTACCAGGGACTAATGGTTTCTTTTACTGAGGCAGACCTGGATATGGTGCAGCACTCACACAACGATGCCTCGGTGATAACATTGAATATTAGAGAATGCCAGGTGAGGCTCATACTGGTTGATCAAGGTAGTTCTTGTGACATCATGTATGTTAGATGTTATAAGGAGCTTGGCCTTCACCCAGATGATCTAGAACAATCTGACAGCCCGATGGTTGGATTTAACAGGACACTGATATGGCCTCTAGGAGCCCCGAATTTGGAGGTGCAGGCAGGTACCAAGAAGGTAAGCATAGAGTTTACAGTAATTGACATCCCCTCCCTAACAATGTTATTTTGAGAAGACTGTGGTTGTACGCAATGAGGGTTATTTCCTCAATGCTGCACCAACTGTTACAATTCCCAACCAAACAGGGGATTGGGGAGGTTAGAGGGGATTAGGTGTAAGCAAAAAATTGCTCAATGGCAGCAATGAAGTCCATCTGCAACATACGAGAAGCAGAGACAGTGGAAATCAAGGACGAGGGCATGGAGGTCCTAGATGATATCGGCAAAGAACTAGCTGACAAGAGTGAAGAAACTTTGAAGAAGATTCTGGTCCAAGAAGGTGATGGAGAGCACTTCTTCCTTCTTAGCTCATGCTTAGCCGAGGAGGAGGAAAAGGAGTTGGAGACTTTCCTTCGAGCAAAGATAGAAGTGTTTTCCTGGATACCCTATAAGACACTTGGCATTGACCCTAAGGTCACTTGTTATAGGCCCAATGTGGACATGTCGGCTAAGCCTACCATCTAGGGAGCAAGAAGGCTGAACTTGATACATGTGGAGGCAGTCGAGGAGGAAGTTGACAAGCTGTTGGAAGCCCGGGCCATTCAGAAGGTGAACTACCCTACTTGGCTGTCCAATACAGTGGTGGTGAAAAAGAAGAACGACAAGTGGAGTGTTTGTGTGGACTTCACCAGCCTCAATAAGGCTTGTCCTAAGGACAGTTTCCTACTGCCCAAGATTGATCAATTAGTAGATGCCACTTCAAAGCATGTGAGGATGAGTTTCCTGGACGCATACAGAGGTTACCATCAGATAGCAATGTATGCCCCAGATGAAGAGAAGATGATATTCATCACCTCGAAAGGACTCTATTGTTATAGAATGATGCCTTTGGATTGAAGAATGCATGAGCAACCTACCAGAGATTGATGACCAAGATGTTCAAGCATCTGATAGAGAGGACAGTAGAGGTCTACATCGACGACATGGTCGTGAAGACCAAGGAACCAAGGAATTATCTGGCAGACTTGCAAGAGGTCTTTGACATATTGAAGGCTTACCGGCTTCGACTCAATGCATCAAAGTGTGCATTTGGAGTTGGATCAGACAAGTTCCAGGATACTTGGTCACAATGAGGGGCATTGAAGCGAGCCTGGATCAAATCAAGGCGATTTTTGATTTAAAGAGCCCAACGTCAGCAAAGCAGGTCCAGATCCTTATCGGTAAGGTCGTAGCCTTAAACAGGTTTATAAGCTGAAGCTCAGATAAGTGCAAACCTTTCTTCCAACTGCTAAGAAAGGCCACAGATTTCTTGTGGACGGAAGAGTGTGAAGTCGCCTTGGCCAGCTTGAAGAGGTATTTAACAGCCCCACCGGTGTTGCCAAAACCAATACCTGGAGAAGACTATTCTTGTGCTTGGCAGTAGGGTTGTTTACGGGTCGGGTTGGATACATACTCGTCAGCCGACCGGATCATTTCGAATTGACAATCAGCCTAACCATTTTTGAACCAATTACTTGTCAAAATCGATCGAATTGATATTCGGGTTGTTGGATCAGATGTGGTTGGTTTGGGCGGATTGGGCTGATGACATATTGGGCCTTTTTTTTTTGTCATTTTTTTATCCAAAATTAAGGAAATAAATTTGTACAGCCCAATTCAAAAGTAAAATTACTCTTCATTAATCACAACAAAAGTTAGCCCATTGAAATTAACATAATGATAAATTAAACTTCATAATTTTGTACACTTCACACAAGTAAAACCTGTCACAATATATAATCTTGCACTTTAAAAGTTGCCAAACACACCATATAAAAACATGACATTAAAAATTAAAATTAGTAAAATAACCTTCCAAAATAGTTTAGGAATTACATTGTTTCTGTAATAAAATAACTCCAAAACATCTCATAATAAAATAAACATAACCAATTAAGTACATCACATTGTTCCTTCCTGTAATAATCTGCACAAGTTGCCACAAAAACCAAACTAACAGCATTCAGCATATACATCCCCCAAAATAAACATAACCAATTAAGTACATCACATTGTTCTTTCCTGTAATCTGCACAAGTTGCCACAAAAACCAAACTAACAGTATTCAGCATGTACATCCCCCAAAATAAACATAACCAATTAAGTACATCACATTGTTCCTTCCTGTAATCTGCATAAGTTGCCACAAAAACCAAACTAACAGTATTCAGCATGTACATCCCCCAAAATCTTCTATGTTGCACAGTGCAAACATACCCCTCAAAAATGTCTATGTTGCACAGTGCATAGATATACCTGAAAAACATAATTACATCTCAAAAACATGTTTGTTGTTGCCACAAAAAGTAAGTCATTGTCAAACTTCATCACTATTGCTATTCCACTATTAAACTAAAATTAAAAACAAGAAACATATTCACAAAAACTAAAAGTTGTTGGCTCATTGTTCTTTTTGCTTCCTTATGTCCTGCAAAGATGCAACTGAAATTAGAAAATATAATATAAAGCTTATAAGGGTAACAAAAAAAAAAAAAAAAATTAAATATGAATGTATAACAGTCTTCCTGTTGGGCTTGCACCAAAAATTGCTATAAAAAAAAAGAAAGAAAGAAAGAAAAGATTATTAATCAATTATAGAAATAAACTTCAATTTAAATTTAATATATGTGCAATAAATGAATAGTACCTAACTCATATTGTTCATATTGCTCAACATCATCCATGGACCTTCGAAGAGAAATTAGGACAATGGATTGAAGCCAATTTTGTGCGCATATAAGGGCTCGACCATCACGGGCGAAAGCGAACTACAAAAAGGATCAAGTATACGTCCTCTTGTACTAAATGCTGATTCTGAAGCAACTGTAGAGACTGGTAATGCCAAAACATCACGTGCCACCTGTGACAAAACTTTATACTTTGAAGAATTAGACTTCCACCATCCCAATATATCAAAATTTTCATCCTTAGAATCCTCACAAAAATCAGCAAAGTACTTATCCATCTCTGATTTACACACAAAAGAATACTCCTCCTCCAAGTATGAATTAAACTGAGCAGCAATGAGCATGTGTGGATCATCACAATCATCATCTACCTCCATTTCAGAAGCTGCACTCACATTAGGCTCTTGCCCACTCTTTGAATCATGTGAAGCATAATGCTCGTATAGACGAGTCAAACAATCCTTTACCTTGTCCGTCATCTCATTCACCACTTTCTCAATAAGAATTTGTGAGAAACAAAAATTCAAATACTTCAATTTTTTCCTAGGGTCAAGTACCACATCAACATACAAAAAAAGATTTATCTTATCCCCATCACCCCAATACTTATCAAATTTTGCTTTCATATTAACTGTCATTATAGATAAAAGTGTGTCATCTTTCTTCATTAATTGCTCAATTTTGTTTTGAATGACAAACATCTCATCATAGAAGCAATTTGAAGTGACATACAATGACCTTGAAAACCTCTTTGTGGCATTATAAAAGAGTCACAAAAATTTTAGAAAGACCCTACAATTATTCCAAACAGCCTCATTGGGTGGTCCCCTTACGACATCCCCATTCCCATCCCCATCATGCTCACTACCACCAAATTCATCACCACCAAAATAAGCCCAATAACTAAAGTCATCCTCTTGGAGTCTCTCAAAGGCTCTCTTAAATTTTTCTGCTGCCTCTAGCATCAAATAGGTGGAATTCCATCTAGTTGGAACATCAAGGCATAAAAGACTCTTTGACTCAATTTTTTCCTTTTCAATACACTTTTTAAAATTCTCATATTGGTTTGGAGATGACCTTACATATCTAACAGCAGCACGCACAGAAGCAATAGATGAATTCAACTCTTTCAAATCATCACACACAATAAGATTGAGAATGTGTGCACAACAACGCATGTGTAAAAATTCATGACATAAAATAGTACCTTTCCAATCCTTTGTTTTTCTTTTCAAGAACTTAACAGTGGTGTTGTTCGAACTAGCATTATCTACAGTCAATGTAAAAATGCAATCAATATTCCATTCAAGCAAGCATGACTCAATTTTCCTACCAATGGTTTCATCCTTGTGATCTTCAACTAGGCAAAAGTTAATAATTCTCTTTTGAAGTTTCCAATCGTCATTAATAAAATGAACTATAAGACACATATAGTTCAACTTCTGTATGGAGGTCCATGTGTCTATGGTTAGGCAAACTCTACGACCATGCAATGCTTTCCTTAGGCTATCCCTCTCTTTGTTAAAAATATTAACAACATCTCTGGAAATTGTAATACGAGATAGGATTTTATCAAATTTGGGTTGCAAGATTTGACAGAATTTTCTAAACCCAACTCCCTCTACAAACGTAAAGGGTAGTTCATCAATAATTACCATTTCAGCAAGAGCTTTTCTTGCAGCTTCTACCGTAAAAGTTATTGTCACAAGGTCAACATCCTCTACTCCATCTTTTTTAAATTGAAAAGACAGAGTGGACTGTCCCTTCTCCACCTCCCTATATGGATACTTGACACATGAGGCAAAATGAGCCAATAAATTACTTGTTCCATGAGGCTTAGAATCAGCTAAGTATTCTTTTTGACAATACCTACATACAGCTCTCATTTTTCCATCTTCACCTCTTACTTTATCGAAATGATCCCATACCTTAGATTTAACTCTGCCAGTAGCCTCAACACGTGCCTTCTTAGCTTTGGATGGAACTGGAGGCTTGTCAGCAGGAGTTGGGACAGTAGCTTTGGCATCAACTACTGGTTGAGATTGAGTTCGAACAGCAGTAGCAGCATGTTGGCTATCAACAGAGGCATCATTGGTAGGAAGATCCATTATCTACAAACAAGACATAATATTTTTAAAACCCTAAATAAAAACATGAACCAAAATATTAATATTCTTTAATTCCTAAATCAAAACATAAACTCTTAATATTTTCAAAACATGAACAAATTCATAATATTTTTCAATCCCTAAACCAAAACATAAACAACTCATAATATTTTTAAATCCTTCAATCAACACATGAACAAATATTAATATTTCTTAAACCCTAAATCAGAACATGAACACATCTCATAATATTTTTCAAACCCTAAATAAAAGCATGAACCAAAATCTTTCAATCTCTAAATCAAAACATGAACAAAACTATAATTTTCTAAAACCAAAATATAAACAGAACATAATATTTTTAAAACCCTAAATAAAAACATGAACCAAAATCTTAATATTCTTCAATCCCCAATTCAAACATAAACTCTTAATATTTTTAAAACCCTAAATCCAAATATAAATAAATCATAATATTTTTTGTAAATCAAAACATGAACAAAATCATAATGTTTTTCAATCCTTTAATCAAAACATGAATAACTCATAATATTTTTAAATCCCTCAATCAACAAACACATGAACAAATATTAATTTTTTTAAACCCTAAATCAGAACATGAACATATCTCATAATATTTTTCAAACCCTCAATCAAAATCTGAACAAATCAAAATATTTTACAAACACTAAATAAAAACATAACAATCAGAAATAGAGAATCAGAAAATCAAAACATGAAAATGGAAAATACTTTAAACCCCTAAATCAACCATGATTAGAGAATCAAAATATGAAGTATTAACCAACAAAAAGCTATAAATTATGAATCAAAACAACAAAAATAAAAACCCCAGAATGAATAAAGAGAGATACCTGAATCTCTGGGGAATAACCTACTTTTAGGGTTGAAGATCTTGGTTCGCACATCTCAAAGAAAGTCACAGATTGAACTTCAAAGATAGAAAACAAGGAGAAGCTTTGATTTGTTACATGAGAGAGGGCAAAAGAGAAACCGAGAGGATTGTCTTGCTTTTTTTTTTTTTTAATTCGGTGCACTCTCTCTCTCTCTCTCTCTCTTTACATATTTGTTTTGCCTTTTCAATTTTCCTTCTTTAAAAATGATGAACTGATTCGGTGGTGCCCTCTCTCTCTATATATTTGTTTTGCCTTTTCAATTTTTCTCCTTGGAAATTGATGGAACCTTTTTCAGTTTTTTTCTTTAAAAAAAAAAGTTGACAACTTGTCATAAGTGGCTTCGTGAAGTGTGAGAGACACAAAGAGGGATTCAGAGAGACAGACCTTGTAAACTGTGAAGCTTATATGAGAAACTTGGTAGGTGGGTGGAAGCGTACATGAGAAGCTTGGTATTTTCGGTCTGGTCGGTTTCGATGGATGAAAAAATACAAAAACCACTACCAACCGTGAATCCGAAAAAATCAAATAAAATGGACCGCATTCGACCATCGACCTTGTCTTGCCCGTCTATTGTGTGTCGGGTCCGGTCGGGTCGGGCGGGTTAGGCGGGTGCACGGTTTCCATGAACAGCCCTACCCCGAGTGGACGAACCACTGCCGAATTCTCATCTTCTTGTTACAGGTTGTTGGGCTTAATCTATTCTGCCGGTGCTCTTTAGCTGAGTTCCCCCCATTTAGTTGTGTGGTCAAAAATCAACACCCACAAGCCCCATTTTAACAATTTGTATTGGGCTCCAAAAAACTCAAGGTTAACCCTGTACTTAAACATATAATATTATACCCTAATTGCATTTATGTAACTAGTTTACCATACAATATGTTCTACAATTGAGATTGTTCCTAATTTCTGGAAGGACTCAAATTTATTAGGTTGCATTAAAAGGATATCTTCCAATGATATAATGGCTTTAAGAACTTGGTGAAAATGTTGACTAACAATCTCACTTGATCGTCTATAAAAAAAAAAAAATGGAAAAAAAAAACCTTGGCTGCTTTTGGTAGAATTGTATTTTGAGTATAGAATTGTATTTTGAGTTTGTGAGTTTTGGAATTATGATTTGAGTGTGAAAAATTTGTTTGGTTATGAGTTTTGAATTGAGTGTGTGACATATGATATTTGATTCAAAAATTTACAACTCATAACCAAATACACAACCCAAAATTCTATTCAAAGCTCATAAAAAAAATTAAAAAAAATCCCAAATATTTTTTATTTAAAATATAAAAATAACAGGTGCCAAAAAAAAAAACACGAACACTGTTCTGGTTAACTGGCCGGACGTTCGGGAGGATGTTTGGGAGGATGACTGGGTAGACGTGTTTTGAAAAATGGGTGTGAAATTAATTTTTGAAAACTATAAGCATACACTACGTGCAAACAAATGGGTGGAATTAAAGTTCTAAAGCTCTACCAAACAAAGCCCTTGATTGTATGGTTCTTCAAATTATTGCCAATTATATGAAGGATTTTCACAACTTGTTCATCTATTTTACCATGTTGAATTTCTCTAAGAAAATGAGTTCTTTTAAGCATGCTAACTAATGTGGAAAATGCATTTGTACTCATCCATAATTAGCTACAACAATATTCAACATTGATCGTTTAGAACTCGTAACCTGTAACTACGCAAAATAAAGAATATAATGGATTGAGTAGAGATGTCATACTGTAGACACCCCATTTTTGACCGACCTTAAGACTCAGACATCATCATTTGTGCACGCGATGATTGCGCATGTTTGTGCTTATTTCGAGCGCCTGAAGGTCTCGGCTGAGTGCCTTGTCTTTGAGCCTCTTAACCCTTTGTGTTTTGGCCTTGGTTTTTGGGCCAAACCTTGGTGCCTTTGCCTGGAGGGAGAGAGAGGCCTGTCGGCCACTTTTTTTAGCTGTAGGCTACTTTTCCCTCTTGTAGGCCACTTACAGTGGTCGGTAGGCTAGTTTCAAGAGCTTTTGACTGAGTGCCTTGTCTTGGGGCCTTTTAACTCTCTTCTTTTTGGTTTGTTTTTGGACCATACCTTGTTATCTCTTGCCTAGGGGGGGAGAGGGCCTTGCTGGCCACTTGTGGCACTTGTCGGCCACTTTTCTTCCTTATAGGCCACTTTAAGTGGCCGGCCGGCTATGGGAAGTGGCCGGCCGGCCAATTAACTGGCCGGCAGCCACTTTTTCTCCTTTTTAGATATTTGTAGATCTTTTCAGCCAGTTGTGGCTCACTGAACTCATCCTCCATACACGTGTATGGAGGGATTGAGCAAGCCTTTTGGCTTGCATTGCCTATATAAGGGGAGCTTCCTCCCCCTAATTGGGGGGTTTAGATTTTCAGAGCTAAAAAATCTCCCTCTCTCTCTAGAATTCTCTCCCTCTCTCTATATTGTGTTATATTGAGCCTTAAAGTGAGTTTTCTTCATACTTTTGCACACAAACACCTAGTCAAACACCTTCATTTTGGAGCTGAGGTCCCTTGGAGCTTGTTTTGAGGTCTTTGAATTGCTTTTGGTTCAGAATTATTGCTGTAGTTGCTGTCTTGTTCTTGTTCTTCAAGGGTAAGAGGCTAGCCCCTTTAAAGCTTTGTTTTGAATAAGTTTTTGGCCACCTTTGCATGCTGATTTAGGCCTGGTTGTTAACTACAAAAAGCTCTGATTTTAAGTGTTAAGAAAGGTTGTTTTAGGCCTCTTTGGTGTTGGGGGTGTTTCACCCTCTTGTGTGCCTTATTTGCTTGAGGTTGGTGCCTTCTTTTAAAGCCTTGGAGACACCATTTGTTTGGCCTTTCTACCACTGAAACTCAGAGGAATTTCAGTGGTAGAAACCATGTTTTGAAGTCCCAAATAGGAGGGGGTGGCCTCCCCTCCTTGCTTCTTGATTCCATGCCTTGTTGGCCTAATTAGTGAGCATGTTTTTCTAGCATGTGTTGGCTTGTTTTCAGCTTATTTTTGGTTTTATTTTAGCATGGCATAACTTTGTTTTGGCTTGGTTGGGTCACCTCATGCATGCTTTTTACACTTGTAGTGTAATCTTGCCTTTTAGCCTTACATGCTTGCTACTTTGGCTCATCATTCTAGCTTATTTTGGCTATGCTCTTACATGCTTTTACTCTTGATTTAACATGATATAACTCTATTTTAGGTTGGCTTGGTTGCCTCTTGCATGCTTCTTGCACTTGTAGTGCAATTTTGTTCACTAGCCTAGTGTATTTGGTGTTTTAGCCTATTGATCTAGCATGTGTATGCTCTACTCCAGCACATTTTTGGCTATGTTTTAGCATGCTTTAGGTTTGATTTGAGTGTTTTTGGGCATGCATGCTTGGCTTTGCATAGCTATAGTGTATTTGGTTTTGCTAGTCTTGCTCTTTGAGACCTCTAGCATGTCATATTTGAGCTTTTTGCATGGCATGGCATCATTTGGCATGTTATTTCAGACCATATACCTCTACCATATTCTTGCATTTATCGACCTTTTGTTATGTTTGAGGGTTGAGCCTTATGCTTCACTTGTGAGCCAATACGTATGCATGCTTGTCTAAGATTTTAGGCCACCATTTCAACATGTTTTGGCCTTTACTTTGGCATGGTTGAGCTCTATCCAGAGCTGGTTTGGTTGTTTAGGCTATGTATTGCATGCTTCTTGGGTAGTGCTCTTTACTAGCCTTATGCTTTGGGCCTTCTACCATGCCTTGTATGAGATGTTTGCATGCTTTGACATCATTTTGTATGTGATTTTAGAGCATATGTCATTGCCACACTCTCACATTTTCCACTCCTTAATTGCGTTTAAGAGTTGTGCCCTTATGCCTTGTTGATGAGTCAATGCATGAACATCATTTGCTTGCCTTTCATGCTATCATTTCAGAGCATTTTGGCCACTATTTTGGCATGCATGAGGCCTATTTAGGGTTGGTTTAGTCCATTGAGCATTGTATTGTATAGCCCTAGTGTTGTGCATTTCGCTAGCTTTAATGCTTAAGGACTCTAGCATGCCATACTTGTGTTGTTTGTACGATATGTTATCATTTGGCATATGATTTCAGTATTTGTACCTTTGTCATGCTCTCATATATGTCGTTCTTTCAATGTGTTTGAAAATTAAGCTTTGTGCCTTGCTTGCGAGCACACAAATGAGCATGCGTTCCTTGCTTTTTATGCCTAAGTTTTGGTGTGTGTTGGCCATTGTTTTGGAGCATCTTAGGTCTGCCCGTATGTGGTTTGACCATTTTAGCATTGTAGTGCATGCCTCATGTATAATGCACTTCACTAGCTTTGATGCCTTAGCTTCTAAACATGTCATGCATGCATTGCTTATATGATAGAGCCTCGTGTGTGCCACTCTAGCATTGAAAGATAAGCATCTTGTTTGCATTGCATTGTGTTTGGATCGGACGTTAATCCAAACACAAGGAATGTGGCACGTTTCATACTCAAAGTGATGAAACGTATTGCATTTCTTGGTCGCCGACACCCTTGAGCATGCATGATAAGGTGGAGGCTCTTATGTGTTATTTGTGCATTCACTAATATTGTTCGAACTTGGCTCTTTGGCCATCATGCATTGAGATGCGTGATTGGTGGCTTGAGAGTCGAGTACTACACTCCTTTGAGCTTGAGGAATGATAAGGAGAGTAGTTGCACACACATTTCCTTGCAAATGCATTGTTCTGCCTTTGTTGATCTCTGTTGCAGCAAAGTTGAGATTCTGGAAAGGGAAGTGGCCGGCCGGCCAGTTTAAGTAGCCTGTCGACCAGCTTAATTGGCCTGCCGGCCACTTGTAGCAAAATTTGTCCAAAATGCTCCTGTTTTGAGGCAGATGCAACCTGAAAGTGCGTTTAATGTTCTAAGGTCACCGTGAGTGCAAACAGAGACAACTTATGGCAAGGAAAGGCATTTCCCGGGCGAAGCGAACCGAGCATGTATCTCTCTCTCGCCCTCAAGGCCATTTTAACTGCTTTACTTAGTTGGTAAATTTGCCGGTTTTTGTAATTAATTAGTTAACGTGTTTAGCTAATTTAATTCATCTTTGTAATATTCTAATTAGCTCAGCATAGCTAGTTTCAATTCGGTTTGTAAGTAATTAGCTTAGCGTAGCTAGTTAGTTGATTCATTCGGACCCTCCGTCGAAAGGGAAAATGTTGTAATAAGTGTGTGTGAGTGTGTGAATGTCTTCCAACCCCACGTCTTTCTCTCTTTTATTTACCAGCTTTTGATGGTTAGTTTAGGGCATGTTTCAATTAGCATACTTATGTTTGCATGCGTGCATCATTCATTTTGTCTTGCATGCACTAGGCTCGGCGCATCATTCAAACTGCATTGTATTTCAATACACTTTCTTGAATACGTGTTTCAAAGCATGTTATAAAGTGTTGCATTCATATGCCATTCTAGATAGCCGAGCCTATTTTAGTTGCATTTTTGCATGTGTTGCATTAGGCATCTTAACATAGCTAGGATTATGCATGATTTGTAACTAGATTCTGTTTTGACTTGGAGTACACTGTGAGTGTTTACGTTTTAGCATCCTTGCATGTGTGTAAGTGATTACCATGATAGCATGCTTTCCATGAGGCTATTTGCTTAAGTGTTTAACTACATGAATGCCTGTAGATGAAAGTTTCATTATTTGAATTGGAACAATTCATCAAAATGTGAGTTTTAAGCCCATTTGAAGTGGCAAATCATCATGTTTTAAGCCCACTTAAGGGTAGCAAATCCGCATTTTAGCCTACTTACGAGTAGCACCTTCAAACCATTTTCGAAAACGAATATGAGATGTTTTGATCCAAATCGAGTGATTTAGTCTATACTTGTATGCTGTGTGCATCACATAGTAAGTTAGCTAATAAACCAGAATAAGAACGCATGTGTTTTTAAAAACAACATATCATGTTTAGTAGAGGCCGATCTTTGATCGGGCGAGCGGGGGTGCTCATTTTAGGACCTTCCTCTCTCGTACCCGAGTTTCCAAGCCGAGGCAACTTTGGTGATGACGGACACATGGCCTTAGGCACAAGTCAAGGTTTCCTAAATTTTCCAAAAACAAAATATTTAGGTGGCGACTCTGAAATCTGGCAAAGCAGTTCATGTTTGGCGCTTTTTGATTAAAATCAGTTTTCCAAAACGATTTGCCGGATTTAGACTCTTTGGTGATTTATCAGTCTTACATTACACTCTGTGAGATTAGATTCAGAACCATGACAGGAGTCCGAATTGTAGTAGCTAGAACCCAATTCGCGCCTCTCCGAAAGGGGGCGCGCGGATCAAGCATGCATCTCTCCCTCGCCCTTAAGGCCATTTAACTGCTTTACTTAGTTGGTTCATTTATCAGTTTTGTAATTAATTAGTTAATGTGTTAGCTAATTTAATTCATTATTGTAATTTCTTAATTAGCTTAGCATAGCTAGTTTTCAATTCGGTTTGTAATTAATTAGCTTAGCATAGTTAATTAATTGGTTTATAATAATTAGCTTAGCTTAGTGTAGCTTAGCTTATTATTCGGACCCTCCGTCGAGAGGGCAAATGTTGTAATAAGTGTGCGTGTGTGTGTGAATGTCATCGAACCCCACGTCTTTCTCCCTTTTATTTACTAGTTTTTGATGGTTAGTTTTAGCGCATGTTTCAATTAGCATACTTATGCTTTACATGCGTGCATCATTCATCTGTCTTGCATGTACCGGACTCAGTGCATCATACAAACTGCATTGTCTTTCAATACCTATTTGAATACATGATTATCAAGTGTTGCATTCGTATGATATCTTAGAATAGCCGAGCCTATTTAGTTGCATCTTTTGCATGTGTTGCATTAGGCATTGATAACATAGCTAGGATCATGCATTGATTACTAACTAGTTTTTTGTTTTGGCTCGGATTACATTGTAAGTATTTACACTTAGCATCCTTACATGTGTGTAAGTGATTGCCATGTCAGCATGCTTGCCATGAGGCTATTTGTTTAACTGCTATAACTGCATAAATGCCTGTGGATGAAGGCTTCATTACTTGAATTGGAACAATTCATCAAAATGTGAGTTTTAAGCCCACCTAAAGTGGCAAATCATCATGTTTTAAGCCCACCTTGTTTGGTGGCAAAACCGCACTTTAACCTACTTGCGAGTAGTAATTCCAAACCATTTTCGAGAAAAACAAATATGAGATGTTTTGTTCTAATTTAGGCGATCTAGTCTATACTTGTGTGTTGTGCACATCACATAGTAAGTTAGATAAATAACCGGAATAAGAACACACGTGTTTTCAAAAACAAAATATCATGTTAGTAGAGGTCGATGTTTGATCGGGCGAGCGGGGGTGCTCATTTCATGACCTTTCCGCCTCGTACCCAAGTTCCCGAGCCGAGGCAACTTTGGTGATGACGGACATGCGGCCTTAGGCACGAGTCAGGGTTTCCTAAATTTCCCAAAACAAAATATTTAGGTAGCGACTCTGAAATCTGGCAAAGCAGTCCATGTTTGGCACTTTTTGATTCAAAATTGATTTTTCAAAACCAATTGCCGGATTTGGACTCTTTAGTGATTTATCAGTCTTACATTGCACTTTGTAAGATTAGATTCAGAATCGTGACAGGAGTCTGAACTGTAGGACCAATTCGACCCTCTCCGAAAGGGGGCGCGCGAAAAAGTCGAGCTATACATACCATAGAGCTTGTACTAACTAGAGTGCTTAAATCGAAAATTACTTTTACTTTATCGAAGAATGTTGATCATATGAACTTAATGAAAATGAAAAATAAATATAAAAAATTATGAAACTTGGTTGTGGAGAATTTCTTCAGGTGTTCGAATTCACCACTACTTACGTAACATGAGACAATTGTAGCCGTTCTTGAGAGACTAATTAGTGGATAATTTTGACATATTACGACTAAAAGTCTTAATATGATTGTCTAGAAAATTCATATACTAAAACTCTAGGCATATACCACTTGAATGAAAAAAGACCTCATTCAAAACTAAAGGAATCAAAATGAAAATGAAAAGAAACTATAGGTCCCTCTGGTGGTCTCTGTAGTTTCTTTTGAACTTTATTTTGGTCCATCTAATTTTGCACATGTATGGGATATCCTCTAGGGCGTACCCTTGCAGGGCTTGACAGTTCATCCCCGTCTTGCACACAAATCTGCAATATGAATCGAGTGAGGTTCTATACCTAAAAAATTCGCTAATGTATCAAAATATCAAATAAAGATTGTATCACTAGATCTAGAGTCGCTATCTAATCTTTTTGGGAGAAATTAGGAAACCATGTCTCTTACCAATATAGATCATTGTTCGTCATGATCAGAAAGCTTAGTCCAAGAATTTAGGTATGAGATGGGAATGCCATGAATTGAGCAATCCTAGCTCATCCAATCAAAGATCAAACTCCACTAAGTCTTAATATGAGATTCATTGCTAAAGTACATGCATATTCAGATTATTAATGCTAACTTTACTATATAGATTGGACAAGTATAGTGTAAATCACCCATTTTGAAATGTTTCTATCCTCTTTATGATATAAAAGTAAAGCATTTTATTGAGAGTTTTTCGAAGAAAAATTATGGAAAACTCCCTACGTTTCCAACCTAGGCGAAATGTCCTCCAACCAATGAACAATCATAAAAATATCTCATATAAGTGGTTGGCCCCATGGTAGCATATTGGACATAGTAAGAGAAGCAAAGACGAACAAGAAACAAAGACAAACAAAATGCAAAGAATAGAGATAAGCTCACCTAGCACTTCCCCGCACCAAACTAAATGCACAAAATATTAGAAAACATGTGTGCACCTATATGCAAGATTATACTAAGTGCAAGGGAACTCATGAAATGAAAACCTAAAGGTCTTTTGGTCACTAATGTGACACCCCAAATATTTAATTAAACACCATGTAAAAATATCTATATATAGATAATTAGAGTAAAATAAAATATTGAATGTTATGGGTGTATGAAATAAAGTGTACTTAAATTAGGGATTATATATTATCAAAAAAATATATATATAGTATATAATTAGTTTAAGAATTGGGCCAAAGTAGAATTGAACCTAAAGTTAAGCATTTTAGATAAGCATGAATTAATGGCTAAGGAATGGAGATTAGACACGTGGATAGCCTTGTGGCTTGGTGCAAAGGAATGGGGATTAGACACGTAGGCAGCCTTGTGGCTTGGTGCCCACGGTTGCCTCTCTATAAAAATGGAGGATTTGCTGAAAATCAAGAGAAAAGAAAAGGAAAATCAACAAAAAAAAAAAAAAAAACAAAAAAAACAAAAACAAAAGGAAAATATACTGGACGAAGGCAACTATTAGGTGAGATGGTCTTTGACAGTGAAAAGTAACAGTGAGGAATCACTATTAAGGTGAGTTATTTTATACCTTGGTTGCTATAACATATTTTACGTATGTTTTGAATTACCATAATTTATTTTATACAAGTTATGTTTTATAACTTATAGTTGGATTTCAAGTATGCTAATTATTTTCTGAACTTCATTTGCTTAAATTGAAACCCATGGATATGTTTGTTTAAATTTTAGAAATTATTTGACAATTTTTATATAAATATTTATTTTTGGTAAGTACCACCACGGGAGTCCTATGCTCTGGGAGACTTAAATAACCATTAGCCTATGATTGGTCATTTTGTGGCCTTCTGTTTGTCATGGATCCATTGACCACTATTCTGATTGTCACTCCAGTGACCTCTGGTCTGTTCTGTTTTGTATCGTGGTTATGGTTATTTACCTACATAATTTCTGGATTTCAATTTCTGTTACTTAAATAATTTATTTATTCAAATTAAGTTATGTTTAATATTTTAATTTAAACACCTATCCATGATTATTTTGTGGCCCTATACTCTTAGTGTAATATCTCGCACTCTGCTATGTGCTAATAGCTGTTACCCCTTTCAAGTGATGAAATAGAAGGAATTATTATGATGATGTAGGCTGAAAGGTACCACATTGAGGTTGCTTAAGTTACATTTATAGTCTTTGAATTTTGTTTATTTGGTGGAGATGATGTGTTTTGTGCACTTATACAGATTTGGTAGGCAACACGCAAATTCAAGCAAAAAGTGGTGCAAAAGCAGATTTTTCATGTGAGTAATGAAAATTCCCAGCCTACAACCTCACTGCACGTGCAACTAGGCTCCATCACACGTGCGGCCCACCTAGGGTTGTATGTGCGAAAACTGAAGTTTGTTCTGCTGGGAATAAAAAGAAGAAAATAGGTTGTTTTTAGGGTTCGAAAAGATTTCAGAGGAAAGAAAAGGCTAGGATTTGAAAAAAGGGAATTCTCAAGCTTCATGGACAATTTCCATGAGGGTTCTTATTCTTCTACTTCTTCTGACTCCTCCATGAGTGGCTAGGCTTCTCTTTCTACGGTTTTGATGAAACCCTAGCCAAGTAAATAGGTTTTCTTTTTGGTTTTCTTTTATGTAATGGTTTCAACAATTATATGGTTCTCAAGAAATTTTCAAATATAATTTTTCATTATTTCTTCGAGTATTCTTCTTTTTGTGATTGTTGAATGCTTTCCATACAATGGTTTTCTATTCTTTCATGTTTAAGGTATGAGATGAGTCATACTACGAGGGACAAGTTGTGTTGCTACCCTAGTTTAGAGTGAATGACTCGTACTACTTGAGATGGTTCATGCCTATACATTGAACGTGTTAATTTTCTTGATAAATGCTTCGAGGTTGTAGTTGTCAAGTATTATTTAGTTCGAATCGTAACATAATTGAGTCTCAAATTGAAGCCTTATTTATGCAACTACCCTAAGTTTTTCCCACAAATCAGTAAATTCCAATTTTATTTATAATTGCTTAGTTTAATCTCATAGTTTATTTTAGTTATTACTAGTTTATGAGTCATCATCTTTTTAATCAAAATTGAATTAGGAATTTAACAATTAAATTAGTTTAATTTCCTGTTTGTCCCTATAGATCGATACTTGGACTTACCACTATTCTAAGGAATTTGGTATAGTTTGGTGTTTATATTTGGTGTGTGAAACGACCCATCAAATTTTGGCGCCGTTGTTGGGGATTTCTAGCGAAATTAATTAATTTAAAGTTACATTCTTATTTTAATTTTTAGTTTAGGATTTTATGCTTTCGTGTTGCTAAGTGTGCAGAGTTTTTGCAAGTGGAGCTATCATTGAAGTGCAAGTGGGGCATAACCGAGCTTCAAAAACAAACCGCAGCACTAAAGTGTTAAAAACAAAAAAAGCAAATACTCGCAAGCAAAGCACCAAAGTGCTAAACATAGAGAGCTCAAGTGTGGAGGTTGGAGACAACGGTTTACATGTCAAGCACCCACAAGATGAGTAAAGCATTTTCGTTAAACCGCTATGAGTATTTTCTCTTTTGGTATTTTGCTTTAATAACTTAGTGCACTAGAGTCGGAACTTAGTGTGTGTATGTGAGTGGTGTATGCACGGGCGCTATTCTTGTCGCCCTGAATTGTGGAGTTTGGACCTTCAACTAGAAAGGACTCTTAGGAACCTTAGAGCCTCTTCCCGTGTTCCTAGGCTTGAATATTTATATCCATACTTCAAGCCATTAGAGATGGTGAACCCGAATGGCCTAAATGGGCCCAACCGGACCCTTAAGGATTACTTCGCACCCACTGCATATACATCACCATCATGCATTCAGTTACCAGACACCACCGCTACTCATTATGAGATTAAGTCCAACACCATCCAAATGCTCCCATCATTTCATGGACTAGCTAATGATGACCCTTACAAATATCTTCATGAATTTCTAGAAATTTGCTCTACAGTGAGGATCTAGAATTTCAACAATGAGGCCTTAATGTTGTGACTGTTCCCATTTTCACTAAAGAACAAAGCCAAACATTGGCTGAACTCTTTACCTGCTAATTCTGTCACAACATGGGACCAATTACAACAGAAGTTTTTGGAGAAGTACTTTCCCATTGGTAAGACTAACCAACTCGTGACCTTCTCTAACAATGTCCCTACCACCAAGTGCCTGATTAGCAATTTGTTCAAACCTTTTACTATGTGTAACGCCCCAAAAATTAGGCAAGGTATATCTATTTATGCAACAAAACCTATTTGATAGACAAACACGTATATATAGCTAACTATCCCATATATCCATTTCCATTAAATCCCAAATGCCAAATACATGTTGTTCACATCTCAATGCCTCAGTTCCAATTCCAAGCATGCATTTTACAACAAGTATGAAATGGAAACCAAACAGATAATAAGTGCCCTACAGGCTTACAAATTTATCCAAGAATATTCTTGGTTATACAAGATGGAGTTTCAACTCAACGCAAATACAGCTCTGGGCTTACATTCAACAAATAACAATAAAACAAAAATGGAGCCGCAGCTTCGAGTCCTCCCAAGTCAGTGCCTTGGCGGAGGCATATCACCTATATCTGAAATGGTTTCCCTTATAGGGTGAGCCACAACACAGTAGAGATATACTACGCAACATATGGACCATAACAAGACTAAAGAGGAGTATGCTCATGCCATGCTCATGATAAAACAGTTTATCTCTCTTTTTTATAAAGCATACAATGCTGAGATGCAACAATAGATATAAAACCATTTCCATTTTAAACCATATCTGTTACATGAATGCAGGCTTTATGAATCTCTAGGTGAGTGTCTGCAAGTAGGCCCTAATGCACTACTACTATCATTTTTACCAGTAAACTGGAAGGCTCGACACCTAACCGCGCGGTACCATACCCGCTACCTAGATTCACCAAATATTCATCTTTTCGCACACAGATACATTTCTAAACATTTCTCAAAAACAGATACATTTCCAATGAAATGAATGTAATGCAATGTCCAATGCAACAAATGAGGAATGTGATTCAATTTATCTAATTCTCATGCATTTCTACAATAATCATGACTATCCTCCATCGATAGCCCAAAACAAATATTTCTAAACAGACATTTAAACAATTAAGTTTAAAAAAAATTCCAATAAATACAATCTATTCCACATCTCATCAAATATGAACAACTATACTAGTTTTCATATCACAATCATGCCCGGTAACCTCTCAAGGTCGATTTCTAACCATGTCGGTTTTATTCCAACAGATACATTAAGCAAAATAATATCGTTAATGCCCAAGAAAACATCATTTTTTTTTTCCAAATTCATTCTCCAAGCATTATTCAACTATGACATCCTATTTTGATCAAAAGCCCCAAAAATTAAACATAATTCCTTTGTTTTCTTTGAAAGTGCTCTTTTGGTCGCAAATCGGTAAAAATTTCAAAACCGATCGAATCGAAGTCCGTTTTTGTTCAAATTTAAAACATAGCTCTTTCATAACCTAACAAACATATTCCAAGTTTACACTTTTACAATTTGGGCATCAACTCTTTATTTTTCTCAAATTTCCCTTTTAAGCGAATAAATCACAAATTTTTCAAAAATTCTAATAAAATTATATACAACTCTAAGCTCCATATAATCAAGTAAAAGTGCATAAAGAAGTGTAGGAAAAATCCCTACTCGATTCAAGAGCTTCCAAGAAAATAAAAATTTTCGGTGACAAAAATTCGATTCGTTCAGATTAGATCGGAGCCTTTGGAACCCTCTACAATTTGATCTATGGAACTAGGGTCTAAAACCCAACAGGTTTTGATGAATCAAGGATTTTATATAATATAAATAACCAAAGAAAAAATTTCAGAGCAAGAGATCTATTTCTGTTGCAGGACAATAACTTATATTCAGAAATGAGCTGTTGAAATTTAGTCAATGGACTCCTGCATCCAGATTTAGATGTTGATTCTACCATACAAGCAAGTGAAGTTGCAACCAACTCCTCAGACTCCTTGTAGCCTATTGACAACCTTGTCACGTAATCATTAGCCATATGCTGCTTTTTGGTACCACTAACTGCATCATGATGTTGAGCAATTGCCAAAGCATCAGCTAAAGTGTATGTAGTGGGTCCTATTTTATTCCTCCCTCAAAAAAATTCCAATTGCCTTGCAAACAAATAATAATAATAATAATAAAAATAATAATAATAAAACCACAACCATATTACATGATTACTAATGGGTCACGATTCAATCAATTGGGTCCAAAATGAATGGAGTTAAATAATTTAAAATAAATCCCTAACTGAGATTAAAGTATAAATTCAATTTGATTCAACTCGTTACACTATGACTTAACTGAGCCTCACCACCAAATGGTGGATTCTTCTTATGGTGGGACATTCATGTCCAAAAATGACGCTGAGACATGACAATTATTTGAGAACCTAAGTGATAATTCCTTTCACCATGCCTCTGCAACCCGGCAAGTCTGGCAACCGGTAGTTGGAGCCACGAAAAAAAGGGGCATTTATGAGGTAGGGCAAAACCTAGAGTTAGCCCAATAAGTAGAGGCATTGTCCCACAAAATGGACCAACTATTAGCTTCAGGATATGACCTGACCCTACACAACAAGATCAACCTTAATTTCATGAAGCATGTGCTATTTGTGTGAGCCTTGCTCATGACTTGAGCGAGTGCCATTCGGCATCACAATTTTCGGAATTAGTCCAAGAGCATGTGAATGTGGCTCAAGGATTCTCTGGACTGGGTAATGACCCATATTCCAACACATACAACCCGGGATGGAGAAATCACCCTAATTTTTCATAGAGACCTTCTTCGCAAAGCACTTCTTATAACCCTCCACCACCAAGACAGAATTTTAATAATTTTGCCAACCAATCTTCCTACCGACCACCACAACCTTATTGGCAACCACAACCCCTGCCTGTTGCTCAAGACAACTTGGCCTTTGAGACTTAGGAGTTGGAAGTTCTCTCAGAACTTAAGGGGTTAGCACTAGTAGTTCACTCTTATACTTACTTCATTGCCAAGCTAGAGGCCCAATTAGGTCAAATGGCTAACAACATGAATAGGAGGGAGGAGGGAAAATTACCGAGTCAGACTGTGGCCAACCCTAAGGGTCAATATGGGGCAGAAGGGTCAAGTGGGAATGGAAAGCACCATGAACAGGTGCAAGCGGTGATCACTTTGAGAAGTGGGAGAGAGTTAGAGCCTTGGTCAGTTGCGTCTAATGTAACTAGGGCTAAAAAAGGTAACCATGGTGGTAAACCCAATGAGAGCAAGGGTCAGGGAGAAACACAGAGAGGGGATGCCTTAGTCCCTAGTTCTTCATATGAGTCTAAGGTACCTTTTCCCCAATGCCTTGACACACCGTCCCCTTTTAATAAGAAGGCGGCATCCATAGAAGAGATGATAGAGGTTTTTAAACAAGTTAAAATCAACCTCCTCTTGGTAGAGGCGATTAAACAAGTACTTTCCTATGCTAAACTCTTGAAGGACCTTTGTACGCAAAAGCGTAAATCTAGGACACATGTGTCCCAAAAGGTCATACTCACGGAGCAAGTAAGCTCTATCTTATTGAGTGGCACACCCCCTAAGCTTAAAGACCCGTGCCCCAGCCATTGCATTCATTATAGGGGACCATTTCATTAATAAGGCCTTGTTAGATTTAGGGACTAGTGTCAATTTGTTGCCGTACTCTGTATACGAGGAATTCGAGTTTGGTGAGTTGAAGCCCACTACTGTCACACTCCAATCGGCTGACCAATCCCTCAAAATGCCACATGGCATGATTGAGGATGTGCTAGTAAAGGTCGATAGGTTTTATTTTCCTATTGATTTTTTAGTTTTAGATATAGAACCGGTAGCCAGCTCTAAGAAACAAATACCAGTGATCTTAGGTCAACCTTTCTTGGCTACGGCTAATGTATGTATTAATTATCATATGGGGGTTATGAATGTTTCATTTGGGAATATGCAAATGAAATTTAATGTTTTCTAAGAATCCCAACAACCCTATGAGAGAGAGGAGTGCTTATTTGTGGATGTTGTGAGCAAGATAATAGAGGAGGCTTTACCCTCCATTCTTGTAAAAGACCTTTTAGAGGTTTGTTTAGCTCATTTTGGGTTTGAGAATTTTAATATTGATAGGTTAATTGAGGAAGTGAATGTTTTACTTGATTCTTCTCTTATATTAGATTTTCCTCTGTGGAAAACCGGTTTGAGCCTCTTCATCCTCTATCTAAGGAGCTTGCCATACCATTTCTAGTCACACCACCTACGCTTGAGTTGAAGCCACTCTTAGCCACACTCAAGTATGTTTTTTTAGGGCCTCAGGATACTTTACCGGTCATAATTGCATCTGACTTAACTGCAGAGCAGGAAAGTCAATTAATGAGTGTTCTTATGGCACAACGGAGTGCTAAGTCGGTAGCTGATTTACGAGAGATAGATCCCTTCGTGTGCATGCATTATATACATCTAGAGGAGGACATCAAACCTTCTCGTGAAATGCAACGGAGGCTTAATCCCAATATGAAAGAGGTAATAAAAAAAGAAGTGTTGAAATTGTAGGATGCGGGTATTATATACCCCATCTCGGATAGCAAGTGGGTGAGTCCCACACAAGTGGTGCCCAAGAAATCGGGCATCACTGTTGTTGAAAATGAGCAAGGAGAGTTAGTCCCCACACGAACCACTACTGGGTGGCGAGTGTATATTGATTATAGGAGACTAAATTCCATGACTAGGAAGGACCATTTTCCTTTGCCATTTATTGACCAAATTCTGGAGAGGTTAGCGGGTCAGGGCTTCTATTTCTTTCTTGATGGTTACTCGGGGTATAATCAAGTTCTGGTGTACGTCGCTGACCAAGAAAAGACCACATTCACTTGCCCTTTTGACACTTTTGCTTATAGGCACATGCCCTTTGGGCTATGTAATGTACTGACGACTTTTCAACAGTGCATGATGGCCATTTTCTGCAATATGGTGGAGAAATTTTTAGAGGTTTTCATAGATGATTTCTTGGTGTTTGGACCGTCTTTTGAGGAATGCCTTAGAAATTTGACTAGAGTGTTGGAATGATGTATTGAGGCAAACCTGATTTTAAGTTGGGAGAAGAGCCATTTTATGGTTTGTGAGGGTATAGTGTTGGGACACATTATGTCCCCTCGAGGTATAAAGGTAGACAAAGCTAAGGTTGACCTCACTGCAGGCCTTCCTCCGCCCACTTCTATGCGTCAAGTTCGGTCTTTCCTAGGGCATGTAGGTTTTTACCATCGATTCATCAAAGACTTTAGCAAAATATCTCATCCTTTGTGTAGTTTACTTGCTAAGGAAGTACCTTTATCTTTGATGATGCATGTTTGAAAGCCTTTGAAACACTACGAGTGGCCCTTATTACTGCCCTAACCATGAGATTACCAGATTGGTTGCTCCCATTTGAAATCATGTGTGATGCCTCGGACTATGATGTCAGGGCTGTATTGGGCCAAAGGGTGAATAGAGCACCGTATGCTATCTATTATGATAGTCGCACTCTTTTTGACGGTCAATTAAACTACACTACCGTTGAGAAAGAGTTACTAGCTGTTATTTTTGCACTTGATAAGTTTCGGTCCTACTTTCTAGGGTCTAAAGTCATTGTGTTTACTGACCACGTCGCTTTGCGATACTTATTGTCAAAAAAAGAGACCAAACCTAGGTTGATTAGGTGGATTCTACTCCTTCAGGAGTTTGACCTAGAAATCCGGGACAAAAAAGGATCCTGTCACGACCCAAACCCGTCCCTATAGGTTTAGCGACGTAATCGGCCTGTAATCCTGGGATTACCAAAGGCCTCTTAATAGAATAACAAAATATAAGGGACTACAGAAGCAATTATACAAAATATAAGGTCCATAGAGCTGTGTAGACATACATAAGACAGAAAAGAAATTTTAAGCTTAAATAATGTCAAACTTCCATAAGGCTTGTATCACCATACATATAATGTCCTAAGGGACTTAGCCCAACGTACAGATAAGCAAAACAAACAACAAAACATCTTCAATGGTTCTCAAAACTTGACTTCTCAAAAAGGAACCTCCCCGGAAGGTACAGTGGTTGGCTGACCCAAAAACACTCTGGGCAGCTGCTTAGGCCTAGTCATGCGCCTGCTCGCTTACATACATAATATAAATAGTGAGTGGAAGCCCAGTGAATAATAATAGAGTAAAGGGTTTAAATGAATGAGGTCCATAATAGATTCAGAATTCAGAGTTCATATCAGAAACAAATTTATGTTCATATTCTTGTTCAAACTGCGTACAGAAATCAGAGTTCATGATTCATCATACATGGTGCATCCATTAGCGTTATTATGCTTGTCAGTTCTATGAGGAACCTCTGATACTGGGAACTTGTAATATACTTGAGCTACGATATTATTACCCCCGGGAAAGGGCCTTGTGCTTATAGACCACGGTATTATTACTCCCGGGCATGGGCCTTATGTTAAGGATACCATGAATACTTATCAGAAAATGGGACAGCTATTCATCGTATAGAACATAACATTTCAAAAAAACTGATAATTTTATATCATCAGAAAATAATTAAAGTTAAACATAACTTTACAGAGTTATTACTCACTGATGGCTCTAGATGCGGACAGACGGAGCAGACAAAATCAAACAGCTTATAGCGCGTGACCTGTACAAACATAACAGATACACATCTTGAAACACATAGTTGGATATCACATAACTTCTTTCATTTCATTCTTAGTGTGTTTCTACGTCTCATCCTCATTATTAGGTCTTAATTATGGCCTAGGAATGTCTAGGATGCAATGAGGATGCCAAAATGCACTTTGGAACTCTTAACAAAAGTTGCTGAAAACAGGGGCCCCGCTCTGTGCAATATCCCTCGCTCAAGCGGACATGCAAACATATGAGGGGCCACTCGAGCACAACATCCTTTGCTCGAGCAGTCTATAAACTCTGAAAAGTACTGGTTGTGTGAATTCTCTGCTCGATTGCCGCTCGATGGTCGCTCGAGCGGTCTGCAAAATGTGTAAACTTCTGGGAGCTTGCATTTCACGCTCAAGCCAACTTTTGGTCGCTCAAATGGAAGTGCAAGATCATAGAGTGGTCGCTTGAACAGAAGAATAGAATTTGGAATTTCCAAATTGCACTCCCACGCTCAAAACTCGAATCAAACACTTTAAAACTCATCCTTTTGGGCCAAAAACTTGAGGAACCTTGTATAAACTTGGAAAACATCTTGAATTCAAAACCATTTCGTAAAATCAAGGCCCAATAGCATGCCTGTAGACACCTCATTTTTGACCGCCCTTAAGACTTGGGCACTACTGATGGTTTACTTGGTGGTGAAAGTTGTGTAGTGCAAAGGTTCGATTTCTTCGGCAAGAGGAGAGTCAAATCCTAACCTCACACCCCATTTTTGGACTAAAACTATTTTGAATGGTTTTTGGACTTTAAAACCCTCTCTTTCAAAATATTTTTGAGAAGAAGTTTCTGCGATGCTTCGAGGCTCACATTTCGTTAAATGTTGCGCTTTTCGGTAAACCGAGCAAGGACAAAGTGGAAATGAATGAAAGAGAGATGAAATCTTTGTAAAATCTTTCAAAACACATTTTTTAGGGTTTTGGAGTTGAAGAAAATCGGAGGAGAGGGAAGAAACCAAGTTGAAGAAGAAGTTGGGTATGAATCGTTAAGAGAGAGTCGAGCGGTCCTCGCTAAATCAGGCCTATCTGTCTATACACTTGGATTTAAGCTATGAGGCCACCACCATTGGAAAGAAGAATTCTGGGGCTTCATTTTACACTCAAGAATCTCCTAAAGCCGATCCGGATGAGGAAGATATGGTTGGTTGAAGTTGGGCATCAATCCGGGTAGGATCGAAACTGAGCGGCTTCACCAAAACAAGCATAACTTTTTTCACAGTTGGAATTTTGATGCCAGGCTTCCACCATTGGAAAGCTTACTTCCGGGGCTTCAATTTGGACACAATAACGACCTGAAAAGGAGTCCATATGAAGGAGTTATGCCCGTTTGAAGTTGGACCTGCAGAGCAGAATTTGCTATCGGCCACAAATGTGTGTAGTCGGCCAAAAAAGTAGCAGATCGGCACCAAATATGGCCAGCCGGCCATGAGTGACCCAAACTCAGACTTTTTGAAGATATTTTGTCCTCTAACTGTTTCCAGGTTGTGCCACCTGTCCAAGCTCAGATATTTCGACCAAAGTTGATCTTTTGCTATATATGAGAGCCTTATATCTCATATTCAAAGACTTAGAACTTCTTGGACAAGTTTGAGAGCTTCTCTCACTAAACTCCCTCTCTCTCTACAAAACTTCCAGAGCACAATCTCTAGAGCCTCTCTCTCTTGCCCTTTTGTGCATAGAAGTGCATAGAAGTAGAGAAATACTTCTAGTTTGCCTAGGCATCCTTCACCAAAGTTGCATATCTATGGGCTGAGGTCCCTTGGAGCTTATTTTTGGGCTGTTGGAAGGTCATTTGAGCCAACAAAGAGGCTGTTTTGCTGCTGTGCATCAAGAGGTATAACTCTCCTCTTTTGTATTTGTTTTGCACACTTGTTTTACTACCTTTTTTCCATTGTTTTGGGGCTGTTTTTGGGGTGGTGTTGAACTACAAAAACCTCTATTTTTTCTCTGTTTTTCAGTACTAAAAACGTTGGTTTGTGCCTTGTTTGGCTAGGGGGTGCTTCCTCCTTTTTGCTTTTTGGCTCGTAAAGCCTTTTGAGCCAACTTCCTAAGCTTTTGAAACCATCTTTGTTTGGCCTTTTAACCACTGAAATCCAGTGGATTTTCAGTGGTAGAAACCCTATTTTGAGGTCCCAAATAAGAGGGGGTTGTCCCCCTTCCTCTTCTCTCCATGCCATGCCTTGTTAGCACTATAAAGTAGCATCTTTTTGTGGCTTATGTTAGCTCTTTCAAGCATGTTTTTGGCGTTATTTTGGCATGTCATAACTCTCATTTTGATTGGTGGACTCACCTCTTGCATGCTTTATACACTTGTAGTGTAATCCTTGCTAGCTAGCCTTGCATGCTTGTCTCTTTAGCCTATTATTCTAGCTCATTTTGGCTATACTCCAGCATAATTTTATTCATATTTTGGATTGTTTTAGGATTGTTTTGGGCTGCCTTGGTCATATGACTCATGTTTTGTATAGCTATAGTGCAAATGCCTTGACTAGTCATGAGTTTTGAGGCCTCTACCATGCTATACTTGTGATGTTTGCATGCCTTGGCATCATTTGGCATGGTATTTCAGAGCTTATATCTTCGCCATACTCTCATGTTTATCACTCTTTAATTGTATTTGAGAGTTGAACTTTGTGCCTTGCTTGCGAGCCATCATTTGAGCATGCTTTTTCTTGCTTATCATGCTATCATTTCAATCCATTTTAGCCACTGTTTTGGCATGCATGAGGTCTGTTTGGGGTTGGTTTAGTCAATTGAGCATTGTATTGCATGGTCCTAGTGTAAAGCTCTTCACTAGTTTCAACGCTTAAGTGTTCTAACATGTTGTGCATGCGATGTTTGCATAGTAGAGTCTTGCATTTCATGCCACTTTAGCACTGAAAATCTGCCATCCTCCTTATTTCTTCACTTTTGATTTGTTTTGAGGATTGGTTAGTCTTGAGTTTGAGTTTAATGCAAGGGATTGAGACTTGTGCTTAAATGGCTTCAACCCTCTTTTGAGGGTTACTCCTAGTCAAAGGCATTGGTCTCTCCCATGTCTTAAACCATTCTCTTTGATAGACCTCTCTTTCATTAGAGGACTCTCATATTTGGACAAGTTGATTAATGAATGGATTGGTAATGTTAAAATGTGTAACAAATCAATCAAGTAAAATGTGCCAAGATAAGCATGTTGCATGTGTGCATCACTTTGTGTTCAACCGGACGTTATGTTGAACACAAAGTGACTTGGTCCATTTCATACTTGAAGTGATGAAAATGGGTCAATCCCCTTTGTCTCCATTGCTTTTGATTATCCATGATAAGGTGATGGTCCAAGTGTCTTGTTTGTCATGCATTCATTGAATTGTGCAAACTTGGCTTCTCGGCCATCGTGCATTGCGATGCTCGGTTGGTGACCCGAGAGTCAAGTACCGCACTCCCTTGAGCTTAAGAAATGATAGGGAGGGTGATTGTGCACACATTTCTTGCAAATACACTGCCATGCCTCTGTTAGTGCTCTATTGTAGCAAAAGAAGAATCTGCAGGAAGCAGTGGCCGATCGGCCATCAAAGCTGCTGACCGGCCACCAAGACTGCTGATCGACCATCAAAAGTGGCCGATGACCATTAACTTTGGCCGATGGCCATTCCTCTTGGCCGACCACCCCTCAGCATGTTCCTAAGGTGGATCAGAAGCATCTTGGAGGTTGGCACAATTTTCAAAAGTCTAAAACAGTGCAAACAGAGGCATCACGAGGCACGACAGTGGATTTCCGGGAGGACGCGACCAAGCATGCATTATTCATCATTCCAAGGCGGAGCTGCGGCAACCTAATTTAAATGCTTTTCATACTAAATTGGTTTTGTAACTTAATTAATTTGATTAATTAGTTGGTTTGTAATAATTAGTTTAATTAGCGTAGCTAGTTAGCTTATCATTCGGACCCTCTGTCGGGAGGGCACAAATGTTGTAATAAAGGGTGCGTGTGTGTGATGCATGTCTTCCAACCCCCATTTCTTTCTCCCTTTTACTTATCCACTTTCAGTGGTTAGTTTTTTAGGGCATATTTCAATTAGCATCCTTATGCTTGCATGCGTGCATCCATTCATTCGTCTTGTATACACCGGGCTCGGCGCATCATACAAACTACATCGTATTTCAGTTCCAATTTGAATACATGTATCAATTGTTGCATTTCACATGACATTTTAGAATAGCCGAGCCTATCTTAGTTGTATTTTGCATGTGTTGCATTAGTCATTCTTGATATAGCTAGGATCATGCATTGATTACTAACTAGCTTCTTTTTTGGCTCGGAGTACACTGTGAGTGTTTATGCTTTAGCATCTTGCATGTGTGTAAGTGCTGCCATGATAGCATGCTTGCCATGAGGCTAACTGCTTAAGTGTTTAACTGCATGAATGCTTGTGGATGAAGGCTTCATTGCTTGAATTGGAACAATTCATCGAAATGTGCGTTTTAAGCCCACTTGAGAGTGGCAAATCATGTTTTCTAAGCCCACTTGAGGGTGGCAAATCCGCGTCTTAGCCTACTTGCGAGTAGCACCTTCAAACTATTTTCAAACAAGCAAACATGAGATGTTTTGTTCTAATTTAGGTGATCTAGTCTATACTTGTATGCTGTGCGCATCACGTAGTAATGATAGATTAATAACCGGAATAAGAACGCATGTGTTTTCAAAAATAACATATCATGTTAGTAAAGGCTGATCCTTTGATCGGGCGAGTGAGGGTGCTCATTGTACGACCTTCCCCTCTCATACCCAAGTTCCCGAGCCGAGGCAACTTTGGTGATGACGGACACATGGCCGTAGGCATGAGTCAGGGTTTCCTAAATTTCTCAAAATAAAACATTTAGGTGGCGACTCTGAAATCTGGTAAAGCAGTCCATGTTTGGCGCTTTTTGATTAAAATCGATTTTCCAAAACAATTTGCCAGATTTGGACTATTTGGTGATTTATCAGTCTCACATTGCACTTTGTGAGATTATATTCAGAATTTTGCCATGAGTCCGAACTGTAGTAGCTAAGAACAACGATTCGCGCCCTCGCGCACGGAGCAGAGTTCCGGGCGGTTCACAATGCCCATTGTTCAAAAGTCAACTTGAAACTTATGCATATTCCATGAACATGACTAGCATGAATTACTATGAACTTAAACCTTCCAAAACATGATCAATTAAGGTCAAATGGTAAGAAATATGATGAATTCTCAAAAGCAAGTCAAAATAGACACATACATGTGGAAATTCTTTAGAAACAAACTTAAAATGCTATGATATATGCATGCATGCATGTATGAATGGCTCAATTTTCTTCATTTGTAGCTTAGTTATTCCATTATTCAACTTAATTCTTTTGAGTTTAAGGTCTAGATATCGTATTTGAACAATTCAATGAACAATCCAAAGGTTGAATTCTTACCTAGGCTTGCCAATGAGAGGGCTAGAGGCTTGCTTCTAGTATCTTCAAGTTCAATTCTTTCAATTCCTAGCAAATCCTTTAATTTGAGTGCAAGGTTTCTTCTTTCTCTCTTCTCTCACATTTTTTTTGCTTGTATAGGCTCAAAGATGTGTTGAAGGAAATAAATGGAGCACACATGGGAGCCTTATATAGGCTTGGTTAATAGTTTAATTAAATTGTTGATCAGCTGGTCAATTAGTCATTAAATTATGCTAATTATCAAATTTTAATTAAATCTACCATAACATTCTAAAAATCCTAAATAGCACATAAATCAAGCCAATTTCGTGATCGAATGCCGATAAGGCCTTCAATTCACAAAACAAAACAAAACTCAAATAGATATTCCTACATTAGATAGATATAAGCGCAAATAATGCGACACACATGCAATTAATTTAGAATTTCACCTTAATTACTGATTAGGCTTATTTAATCATGAATTAACGTGAATCAGAGGTTGGGGTTGTTACAGTCTTCCTCCCTTGAAGAGTTTGGTCCTTCAAACTCGAATTACCTTCATTTTGGAAGAACGTTGGGTTCAACGGAAACAAATCTGGATATCTCTTCATCATATCCTCTTCTGTTTCCCATGTAGCATAAGTTCCTCTATGATTCTACCAATCAACTTTCACCAATGGAATTTCCTTGTTCCTCAATCTCTTGATCCTTCGGTTAACGATTTGAATTGGCCATTTTTCATACCTATAATCATCCTTCAAAAGTACATGTTGGCTCAATAATATGGAATAGATCCCTCAAATAGTCCCGGAGCATTGATATATAAAAAAACATCATGCATATGCTCCATAACTGGCGATAAGGCTACCCGATACGTCACCGAATTGATCTTCTCTAAAATCTCATATGACTCAACATGTCTGGGTGCTAGCTTGCTCTTTACAACAAACCGTGTTTGGCCTTTCATAGGAGTTACCTTGATAAATACATGATCCCTGACTTCATATTCTCGATCTCTTCTTTGGACGTCCGCATAACTCTTTTTGGTGGCTTTGTGTAGTTTTCAATCTCTGTTGAATCAATTTCACATTTTCAGTTGTTTCTTGCACAAGTTCTGGTCCCAACAGTGGTCTGTCATCTACCTCAGCCCAATAAATCGGAGAACGACACTTCTTACCATACAAAGCTTCATAAGGAGCCATGCTGATACTCGAATGGTAGCTATTGTTATACATAAATTCAGCCAATGGTAAGTAGGTTTCCCAACTACCTTGGAAATCTAGGGCGCACATCCGTAACAAGTCTTTCAATGTTTAAATGGTCCATTTAGATTGGCCATCTGTCTGTGGGTGATAAGCACTGCTTAATCTCAATTCAGTCCACAGAGCTTGTTGTAGACTCTGCCAGAATCTTGAAATGAGCTTAGGATCTCTGTCAGATACAATAGATATTGGCACACCATGTAATCTCACAATTTCATTAACATACAAGTTAGCCAACTTATTTGCAGATTTGATAGGTAAAAAATGTGCGGATTTAGTCAAACGATCAACAATTACCCAGATAGAGTCCATACCTCGAGAAGAGCGAGGTAATCCCACAATGAAGTCCATCATGATATGTTCCCATTTCCATTCTGGTATTGAAAGCGGCTGTAGCAATCCAGCAGGTCGTTAATGTTCAGCTTTAACTTGTTGGCAATGTAAGCATCGAGCCATAAAATCAACAATATTTTTTTCATTCTTGGCCTCTAGAAATTTTGTTTCAAGTCATGGTACATCTTTGTATTCCTTGGATGTATAGAAAATTTAGAGGTGTGAGCTTCAGTCATAACACATTTTCTCAAATCCAAACAATCAGGAACACAAAGTCTATTCTGGAATTTCAGCACATTATTCTCCTGTACAAATCCTGGCTTTGGTTTTGAGTCTATGTCATCCGCAATCTTTTTCAAAAATTCATTTTGCAGTTATTTCTCTCTAATCTCTTCAATGATTGCAAGTTGAGCAGAAATGGCGGCCAAGATCCCGCTTTGTTCATGCAATACAATTTCAATCTCATTCTTTTCCAAGTCACATAATAACTCTCTTTGACTAGTGAGCAAACAAGACAAATTTCCAGTAGATTTTTGGCTCAAGGCATCTGCCACTGTATTAGCTTTCCCTGGATGGTACAAAATCTGCAAGTCATAATCCTTGATCAATTCAAGCCATCGCCTTTGTCTCATGTTCAGTTCCTTTTGGGTGAAGAAGTATTTCAAGCTTTTATGGTCAGTATACACCTCGCAAGTTACATCATACAAATAGTGTCGTCAAATTTTTAAGGCAAACACCACAGCTGCTAGTCCAAGGTCATGTGTCGGATAGCTCTTTTCATGTGGTTGGAGTTGCTGAGAAGCATAAGCAATCATCTTACCATTTTGCATTAGTACACATCCTAAACCTTTGCAGGAAACATCATTGTAAATCTGAAACCCATCGGTTCCGTTAGGGAATGTTAGAATTGGTGCAGTTACCAGTCTAGTTTTTAGGTCTTGAAAGGCTGACTCCCATTGATCATTCTAATCAAATGGTACATTTTTTTGAGTCAGTTGCGTAAGTGGCAAGGCAAGCTTGGAGAAATCTTTCACAAATCTACGATAATAGCCTGCAAGCCCCAGAAAACTTCTAACTTCAGACACATTGGTTGGCCTTGGCCAATCTACAATGGCTTCAATTTTCTGTGGGTCTACTGATATACCATCCTTGTCAATCACATGTCCCAAAAATGCTACGCTGTCAAGCCAAAATTCACATTTGGACAGTTTTGCATACAACTTCTTTTCTCTCAACATCTGTAAAGCAGTTCTCAAGTGATGTTCATGTTCTTCCCTGCTTTTGGAGTAAATCAAGATATCATCAATGAACGCAACGATAAATTCATCAAGAAATTGTTTAAACACCCTGTTCATTAGGTTCATAAAAGCTGCAGGTGCATTAGTTACCCCAAACGGCATCACTAGAAACTTATAGTGCCCATATCTAGTTCGGAAGGCAGTTTTCTGTATGTCTTCGGCTTTAACTTTCAATTAGTGGTATCCGGATCTAAGGTCAATTTTAGAAAAGACCTGGGCTCCCTGTAGTTGGTCAAATAAGTCATCTATTCGAGGTAGTTGGTATTTATTCTTGATAGTCACTTTGTTCAATTCCCGATAGTCTATACACAGCCGTAAAGATCCGTTTTTCTTTTTAACAAATAAAATTGGAGCACTCTAAGGTGAAGTGCTCGGTCGGATGAACTTCTTGTCTAACAAGTTTTGAAGTTGGCTTTTTAATTCTTTCAACTCAAAAGTTGACATTCTATACAGGATTTTGGAAATTGGTTATGTTTCAGGTACAACATCAATAGTAAACTCAATTTCTCTATCAATTAACTCCTCGGTCAATTCAGTTGGAAATACATTAGGAAATTCATTTACTACTGAGATGTTCTCTGTAGTAAGACTATCAGAAGTCACAGTCAAAACATGACACATGTACCCTCGACATCCCTTCCTAAACAATTTAACAGCTTTCATGGCAGAAATCAAATATGGGGGAGGAACTACCCCACTCTACACAAATTCAGGTAAACCAGGTGGACAAAACACAACGGATTTATTCACACAGTCAATAGTTACACAGTACTTTGTCAACCAGTCCATATCCAGTATGCAATCAAAACAATCAATACCCAATGGCAATAAGTCAACATACAGTGTCACATCACCAATTACTGGTTCACATGCCGGATAAACATAAGTGCATACCATAGAACCCCCAAATGGTGTAGAAACAGACAGTAAATAATTCATAGGTCCTAAAGGTCTAGTTAATTTCTGAGAAAAAGCTTGCAATACAAATGAATGCGTAAAGCCAGAATCTATCAACACATAGGCATTCTGAGCACAGATAGAGATTATACCTGATACCAATGATTCAGTATTCTGTACATCACCAAGTACTACTGCAAAAACCGGCCTTGTCTCAAAGTTTCTCCCCCAGTATTGGCTCTTATATTCGTTCTTGGTGCAGGAGCACATCTGGTTGAACTTGCCGCAGGACGGGTAGTCGTGTCGAGTCTCATCGAATAATCTCTAATCATGTGGCCTGTCTTACCACATCGAAAACAAGCGCCAGATGCACGGTGTCACGTGCCTTTATGCTTCCTTCCACATTCTGGACAAACTGGCATAGACCCACTGCTTTGGCTTGAACTACTTGAAGATCTAGTATTTTGCCTTTTGCTTATAAAGGATGAGTGGCCCTTGATCCAGATTTTTTGCCTCTCCATTCAGTTATTGAAGCATTAGTCTGTTTCTTTGATGCTAGTATGGCCTCTGTCATCAATGCCCTATCAAGTACTTCCACATAAGTAGGCAATTTCAATACGCCTATTCGATCATATACGTCTAGTTCTAAGCCCCTTTCAAATTTTTGGGACTTCTTATAATCTATGTCAACCATATGAGGAACAAATCTGGCCAACTCAGTAAACTTAGCCTCATACTCGGCTATGGACATCTTGCCTTGCTTCAATTCTTGGAATTCAGAAACTTTTCGATCCCAAAAATACTGAGGAAAGTAATTGCCATAAAAGATGTCATTGAATTGCGCCCATGCCATGTTCCCATTATTAGTTCGAATTAACAACCACCATCTTCAAGCTTCATCTTTTAAGAGTAAGTAGCTAATAAAACTTACTGAGTCTTAGAACAAGGAAATACCTCAAATAATTTCTTCATCTCGAATAACCATATCTCTGCCTTTAAGGGTTCAATACCACCCAAGAAAGTCGACGGTTTCATCTTCATGAATTTCTGAGTTAAGTTTATGATGTCATTGTTATTCGATCCAACTTGGGCCGGTGGGGGAGGAGGAGGCAACGATTGTTGTCTTTGTTGGTGTGTCATTGCTTCTGTTAAGGTTGCGAGCATTTGTTCCATTCGGCTCATTCAAGCCTCAGAGGACCTTGCTGTATCATCACTTCTTGCATTTTCCATTGCTATAGGGAAACAGGAGAACAATAAACATGGGCAAATAGTTCTTTTCACAGTGTTCGGAACATTCATTCCCAGTTCAGTCGTTCCAATTTCATGTGTTCATGTCTAGATGCAGTTTTCTCATGTACAGAAATTAATACACACTCACACATGTAGATGGAATGCCCCTGACTCTTACTAGGACATCCTATAGCTCATATGGACTCTTGTGTACAGTATAACGTGTGCTCTGATACCACTCTATCACGACCCAAACCCGCCCCTATAGGTTTAGCGACGTAACTGGCCAGTAATCCTGGGATTACCAAAGGTCTCTTAATAGAATAATAAAATATGAGGGGCTGTAGAAGCAATTATACAAAATACAAGATCTATAGAGCTATGTAGACATACATGAGACAGAAAATAAATTTTAAGCTTAAATAATGTGAAACTTCCATAAGGCTTGTATCACCATACATATAATGTCATAAGGGACTTAGCCCAGTGTACAGATAAGCAAAACAAATAACAAAACATCTTCAACGGTTCTCAAAACTTAACTTCTCAAAAAGGAACCTCCCCGGGAGGTACAGTGGTTGGCTGACCTAAAAACACTCCAGGCAGTAGCTTAGGCCTGGTCACGCGCCTGCTTACCTACATACATAATATAAATAGTGAGCGAAAGCCTAGTGAATAATAACAGAGTAAAGGGTTTAAATGAATGTGGTTCATAATAGATTCAGAAATCAGAGTTCATATTAGAAACAGATTTATGTTCATTTTCTTGTTCAAACTGCGTACAGAAATCAGAGTTCATTCTTCATCATACATGGTGCATCTATTAGCGTTATCATTCTTGTCAGTTCTATAAGGAACCTTCGATACTGGGAACTTGTAATATACTTGAGCCACGGTATTTTTACCCTTGGGCAAGGGCCATGAGGCCACAGTATTGTTACTCCCGGGCAAGGGCCTTGTGCTTATAGACCACGGTATTATTACCCCTGGGCATAGGCCTTGTGCTAAGGATGCCACGAATACTTATCAGAAAATGGGACAACCATTTATCGTATAGAACATAATATTTCAAAAAAACTGATAATTTTATATCATCAGAAAATAATTAAAGTTAAACATAACTTTACAGAGTTATTACTCACTGATGGCTCCAGATGCGGACAGACGGAGCAGACAAAATCAAACAGCTTATAGCGCGTGACCTACACAAACATGACTTCTTTCATTTCGTTCTTAGCGTGTTTTTAAGTCTCATCCTCATTATTAGGTCTTAATTATGGCCTAGGAATGTCTAAGATGCAATGAGGATGCCAAAATGCATTTTGGAACTCTTAACAAAAGTTGTTGAAAATAGGGGCCCACTCGAACGCAACTTCCCTCGCTCGAGTGGACATCCAAACATATGAGGGGCTGCTCAAGCGCAACATCCTTCGCTCGAGTGATCTGTAAACTCTAAAAAGTACTAGTTGTGTGAATTCTACGCTCGATGGTCGCCTGACGGTCGTTCGAGCGTGAGACTGAGGTACTTGCTCAACGCAACTCTTATCGCTCGAGCAGTCTGCAAAATGTGTAAACTTCTGGGAGCTTGCATTTCATGCTCAAGGCAACTTTTGGTCGCTCGAGCAGAAGTACAAGATCACAGAGTGGTCGCTCGAGTGTAGCTTCCGTCGCTCAAGCAGAAAAATAGAATCTGGAATATCTAGATTGCACTCCCAAGCTCAAAACTCGAATCAAACACTTTAAAACTCATCATTTTGGGCCAAAAACTTAAGGAACCTTGTATAAACTTGGAAAATATCTTAAATTCAAAACCATTTTGTAAAATAAAGGCCGCATGCCTATTGTTCAAAAGTCAACTTGAAACTTATGAATATGCCATGAACATGACTTGCATGAATTACTATGAACTTAGACGTTCCAAAACATGATCAATTAAGGTCAAATGGTAAGAAATGTGATGAATTCTCAAAACCAAGTCAAAATAGACACATGCATGTGGAAATTCTTTAGAAACAAACTCAAAATGCTATGATATATGCATGCATGTATGAATGGCTCAATTTTCTTCATTTCTAGCTTAGTTCTTCCATTACTCAACTTAATTCTCTTGAATTCAAGGTTTAGATATCATATTTGAACAATCCAAGGGTTGAATTCTTACATAGGCTTGCCAATGTGAGGGCTAGAGGCTTGCTTCTAGTATCTTCAAGTTCAATTCTTTCAATTCCTAGCAAATCCTTTAATTTGAGTCCAAGGTTTCTTCTTTCTTTCCTCTCACAAGTTTTGTTTGCTTGTATAGGCTCAAAGATGTGTTGAAGGAAAGAAATGGAGCACACATGGAAGCCTTATATAGGCTTGGTTAATAGTTTAATTAAATTGTTGATCAACTAGTCAATTGGTCATTAAATTGTTCTAATTAAATCATTCTAAATCAAATTTTAATTAAACCTACCATAACGTTCTAAAAATCCTAAATAGCACATAAATCAAGCCAATTTCGTGATCGGATGCCGATAAGGCCTTCAATTCATAGAACAAAACAGAACTCAAACATATATTCCTACATTAGACAGATATAAGCACAAATAATGCGACACACATGCAATTAATTCAGAATCGCACCTTAATTACTGATTAGGCTTATTTAATCATGAATTAACATGAATCAGAGGTCGGGTTTGTTATAGATCCGAGAATGTTGTTGCGGATCATCTATCCCGAATCCTTATTGAGCACACGAGTGATCCCTTAGCCTTGCACGACTCGTTTCTGGACGAGCAACCTTTTGCGGTGTCACAAGTGACCCTCTCGTGGTTTGCTCACATAGTGAATTACTTGGCGGTTGGTCAAATTCCTAAAACTTGGTCTAAGCAAGGCAAAGATTGATTTTTCTCACAAGTCAAGCACTATTTCTGGGAAGACTTGGAATTGTTCAAGTATTGTCCGGATCAAGTGATTCAGCGTTGTGTGCCTGAGAGTGAAACCCATAGCATTCTCACTTTTTGTTACACTCATGCATGTGGTGGCCATTTCAGTGGGCAGAAAACGGCTGCCAAGGTTTTACAATGTACTGGCCCTTTATCTTCAAAGATGCTCATAACTTTTGTAGAGCTTGTGTGCGTTGTCAACAAATGAGGTCTATGTCGCGATGAGATATGATGCCATTGACCCCTATTTTGATTGTTGAGATTTTTGATGTTTGGGGCATCGACTTTATGGGTCCCTTTCCACTCTCTTTTGGATATGAATACATTTTGGTGGCTATGGACTATGTCTCCAAGTGGGTTGAGGCAGTGGCCACCAGAACGACCGACCACAAAGTTGTGGTTAAATTCCTCCATGAGACCATTTTTTATCATTTTGGGTTTCTACATGCCATAATTAGTGATGGTGGCACACATTTTTGCAACCGATTCTTCGAGGCATTGGTGCACAAATACATGATCACACCCAAAGTTAGCACTCCTTATCATCCCCAGACTACTGGTCAAGTAAAGGTTTCTAATAGGGAAGTCAAACACATCCTCGAGAAAACTGTGAGGCTCGATAGGAAAGATTGGTCCACTAGGTTGGTTGATCTACTTTGGGCCTATCGCACTACGTATAAGACACCCATCGTGATGTCTCCATATAGGATTGTGTTCGGGAAACCGTGCCATCTCCCTGTTGAGTTAGAATGCCGAGCTTTGTGGGCCATTAAGAAGTTCAATTTTGACATGGCCAAAGCCGATGACCACCAGAAACTCCAATTGAATGAGTTAGAGGAGCTCCACAATGATACATATGAGAGCTCCAAAATTTATAAGGCTATGACTAAAGAATTTCATAAAAAACACATTTCTTGTAAGTCCTTTGAGCCTTACCAAAAAGTGTGGCTATTCAATGCCAAATTGCAGTTATTCCCGAGTAAACTCTAGTCTCGGTGGGATAGCCCATATGAGGTTATCAAAGTCTTTCTACATGGGGCGATTGAGATTAAAAATCCACAAGATGGTACGACCTGCAAGGTCAATGGCTAACGATTGAAACATTATGTAGATGGTATTAAGAAAAGGGAGATGATTGAGGTTGCCCACTTGACAGACTCAATATATCTTCCATTGTAATTATTTTGAGTCTAGGAAACTTTAAATCCTCTAAAGGTGTAATTCCTTTGGTGTTAGCCGTGCTCAAACGACATAGGACAGTCTGGTATAGCCACCTAACAGTGTTTGTAGTGAGTTCCCAGGAGACCAATTGAGACGGTGGAAATTAGAGTTCGAATGGCAAAGCCTGGAACACAAAGGTTTAGAATTTCCGATACTAAAGTCTGGTTTAAATACCTAAAGGTGTGGAGATTGCTTCAAAACCACCCCGGCTTGAACTCTATATGGCAACCCCGTAGGTCGAGTTAGTTTTATGCGCCTCGATTCTGGATACCGAATCAACCTAGTCTGTCACCTTGTTAGAGAATAGGGAAGGTTACAAACATTGTTAGGGAGAAAAGTAGTACCCATGGTTTTTCGCGTGAAGATTATACCTCTGTTGAGCATTTAGATGTTTTCGAAGTACTATTTTTATTTCAGATGTGCAATGAAGGTAGAAATGGTTTGAAATTTTTTTTTGGGGGGGTTGTAATTGGGTTTATAAAAAATAAAAGCAGCAGACCGC